>MU775877.1:4194-16687 GCA_026770625.1 Nicotiana glauca | reverse complement strand
CCCCCAATTAGAATATGTCAGCCAAGTTATAGATGATAGTAATGTTACTTTTGAAAAGGAATCTGGTCAAGATGTGGGGGCTGTTAAGGTTTGGGAACTTGTGAAAAGGCATTCAATACTGCTGAAAATAGTGCCAATAATAGTGTGCTCATAGTTGTTACTACTGATGATAGTTCAAACTCCTCATCTGAATCTAGTAGCAGCACTGATAACAGCTCAGATTCAGACCATGAGGAGTTGTCTGAAGAAGGAGAAGCTAATTATATGGCAGTGATACACATGAGGAATACAGGACATTTAGGGCAGAAAGCAGGACTGTAGAGAGGAGGAAGAGGAAAGAAAGTGCTCCTGAACAAGAACATATTAAACTAGGTAAGAGAGAGCCAGATGTGGGGTATGATGAATATGAATCTAGGAAGAAGAAGAGTTTAGAAGGTAAGATAGGTGGTGACGAGCCTTATTACCTCTTAGATGAAGCTGTTAGTTTTGAGACAGATCTAGATGATATTGATGATGAAGATGAAGGGGAGGTGCAACAGAAAGTTAAAGCTAGAAGAAGAAAGACTAAAAGAAGAGTAACATTTGACAACACTTGCAAGAAAATAGTTTGGGAAACTGGACTTGCATTTGCAAGTGTGAAAGATTTCAGAGAAGCTGTAACTAAATATGATGTTCAACAAAAGGTTTCTATAGAAAAGTATGTAAATGAACCTACAAGGGTGAGGGTTAAGTGCAAGAAGGCATCATGTCCTTGGCTTCTAGTTTCTAGTTATGATTCTAGGACTAAGGATTTTGTAGTCAAGAACTACAATCCAGTTCACAGATGTGACCCTACTAACAGAAACAAGCTATGTAATTCAAAGTTCTTGACTAAAAGGTTCAATGAGAGGATAAAAGAACAACCTAACATTAGAATATTCAAGTTTCAAGAGTTGATTAGGAAGAAATTAGGATTAGATGTTGGGAAGACAGTTTGTAGGAGGGCAAAAAATATTGTGTTGAAAGAGATAATGGATGATCATAAACTGGAGTATGGGAGGATTTTAGATTATAGGGATGAGTTACTTAGATCTAATCCAGTTAGTACATGTGTAGTGAAACTTAGTGAGAAAACTTTTGAAGGTGGGAAGAAAATGTTTGTTGGGTTCTACATTTGTTTTGAGGCAATGAAGAAGTCATACTTAGCTGGTTGTAGGCCATGCATTGGATTGGATGGATGTTTTTAAAAGGGGTATGTAAAGGCCAACTACTTGTAGCAGTTTGCAACGATGGAAATAATCAGATGCTTCCACTTGCTTGGGCTGTTTTTGAGATTTAAAATATGCACACTTGGAGGTGGTTTGTCAGCCTATTAAAGAGTGATCTTCGGCTTTGAGATGGTACAAATCTGACCATAATAACAGACGTGCAAAAGGTAATCACTTGTAGTTTCTTTAACTCTTTTTCTGCTACTGTTTCACTTAAAACTAACTACCATTGTTAATTTTTTAGGGGCTTGAGAATGCTAGAGTAGACCTACTTCCAAATTCTGAGCATAGGATATGTGCAAGGCACATCCTAGCTAACTGGTCTAAGAAATGGAGGGGCATAGAGAGAAGGAACTGCTTCTGGAGGTATGCAAGATCTACCTATAAGTGGGATTTGAAGAAAAATCTGGATGACATGAAGAAATTGGGGACTAACATAGTTGATGAACTGTTGTAATACAACATTGAAAGATGGAGTAAGGTGTATTTCAACACATTCTGCAAGTGTGATAGTGTTGACAATAATATGGCAGAATGTTTCAATGCTTGGATTTTGGCAGCAAGGCAGAAGACTATAGTGACAATGCTTGAAGAAATAAGGGTGGAGATGATGAATAGAATAGGTCAGCTAAGACAGTTTGGAAACACTTGGATTACTGATTTTTCAACAATGGCCATGAAAGTATTGGAAGAGAACATAGAAAGCTCAATGAAATGTAATATTTTTTGGAATGGTGAGTATGTATTTGAAGTAAAGCAAGGATCATGTGCTAGTGAATTTGAAGCATTTGGTGGATATCAATAGCCAAACATGCACCTGCAGAGCTTGGATGTTAAAAGGCATACCATGTGTGCATGCAGTTGCTGCCCTGCATTTTAAAAATCTAGAGCCTATAAACTATATTTCTCATTGGTACAGTAATGCAACTTATATGAAAAAATACAGTTACTTTCTTCGGCCTGTCTTGGGTATGAATATGTGGCGAGAGTCACAAAACCCAACTGTTATACCACCTACTGTCAAGAAGATGTTTGGAAGGCCAAAAAAGGTTAGAAGAAAAGATCCTGGTGAAAATAAGACAGGAAAATTATCCTAAAGTTGAGTGGAAATGACATGTAGCAATTGTCATAACAAGAGGGGATATACAAAGGCTGCTAGAAGTAATACTGCTGCAGCCTCAGCAAGTTCTGTGCCGACAAGTGTTGGTAGTTCAAAGCCACCAAAGCAAAGTACTGGAAGAGGAAGGGGCAGGCCAAAAGGAGCTAAAGAAAAGGTGAAGTTCTATCCTTTAATGTCTTCTTTCTCTTTTTTAAATAATTACCAGATTTTTAATTTTGATTGTTTCACGTAGGATGTCTGTGCTAGCACTGATGTAAGAACACAATTTAAGAAACCAAGGATGGTTGGGATGGGTGTTTTACACACTCAAAGTAGCTTCAAAATTCAAAATTTAAGTCTAACACAAACTATCATATTTAGGCGATTTCAGTTGTCTGATTTTCTGTTGGGTTTTGGCAGCCTGGAATGTCATCTACAAGCATTAGGGATGTGAGGTCCTCGGCAGAAGTAACTAGAGATCTAGGCCATCGACCAACACGAGGTGTTAAATGGAAGGGTAAATAAGCTATGACGACTAGGCAGCTCTAACAATTGAGAGGCAAGAAGCTCATTCAAACAAGGTCTAGGGCTGCTAAGTTGAGCCAGGAAAGCACCACTGAAAATCAACCCATATGATGAAGCTATGATTTTGTATTGCATTAGACTGAAGTATGCAAAACATTTGAAGTAGCTATAGACTGCAATTCTGTATTTTGATAAGTAAATGTAGGTAGCTATAGGCTACTTTGTAACCGACTGCAATTCTGTTTGGTGCTATTAATAATATGTGAATTGAACTATGATTAAGCCTCAAAAGAACCACTTTCTTGTAGAGTTTTTATGGTAAAAGTGATAACAAAATGCTCTTATCAGTGTTTTTCATGTTTTGCAGGTTACATACAATAAAAGAAGGCTATGGAGTACTTTTGGGATCAATTATAGAGGAAAAGAGGTCAATCGCACAATATCCGCCAAATGCACCATGTGAAATGCACAAACAAGAGCTGGAGATGAACTGCCGCGGTCCCGGCGTAACCGCGGCTGGACCGTGGCGAGAAGCTAGTTCAGATTCAGAGAGGTCATTTGGTCGCGGTCCTAGTGTGACCGCGGTAGGCGGCAAAAAGTTGAGGGACTGAAGTGCAAATTCCAAAATTCTTAGCCCAAAACCCTATTTAAACAGTAGAACTCGCCCAAGGGAGGCATGTAATGTTTAGAGAGTACTTTGAGGGAGAGTGCATATTTAGGTGATTGTATGAACAACATCACTCCCGGAGTATAGACGAGAGTCATAACCAAGGGTTTAGGGGTTGGATTAGAGATAACTAAACCCCGGGTGCAATCTAAGTGAACCGTATTGTGAAATTAGCTAGCGTAGCTTGAAAGAGTGCGTCTAGTAGATTGTCATAATTACTTGAGAGAGAATTATGATAGATTGAGAGTTCATGATTGTTAGAGACAATTAAATCATGGTCATAAGACATATACAACCAAGGAAATTACCAATGGGGGAAACCATTGCCTTAGACTTTATTTCTACTATTTACACATCAAGTTTAGTTAATTTTCAGTTATTAATTACTTTCAATCTTTAGTTGTTAGAAAATCTACCTTTGTGAATTAGAAAGTTTGGAAAAATAGATTGTGTGAATTTAGTGAATCCGGCAGTAGTAATTGATAGGTTAATTCTTTTGTGGTTCGACTGTGGGCAATAATACTCAGATTATATTTGCAACGCCCGCGTAGTCTTTTGTGAGACTCAGTTGAGCGTTATCAAATTTTGACGTCGTTGCCGGGGAATTAACGGTGTTATCAATTACAATTGAAAGAAATACAAAAATTTCAAGTGTAATCCATTTTCTCTATACCAATATTTTTATTGAAATTCTAACGGTTGAAATCTTGTGGAAAGCATGTGTATGCCTAGAAATTCATCGAGGACTGGAGAACTAATAGAAGGACTCTCAGACCCCGAGAAAATATTCAGGGCATTGAACCGTGTCAACAACAGAATTCAACAAACTCAACCAACACACCAACTCGAATTTGACATGGTGACATGAATAACGCCAACCGAAACAACAGGAATGAGCAAGTTAACTTAGAAGTCAGAGGAGTGGAACCTCTTGTGCCAGAGGCTGCACTTTATGACTGGGCATAGCCTACAACTGACAATCTGGCCACTGTCATAGCTGTGCCTGCAATTCAAGCGGAGACATTCCAAATCACCAACAACATGCTGCATCTACTGCAGAATAAAGGACTGTTCTTCGGGTCAAGCATTGAAAACCTACAACAACACTTGAAAAATTTTCTATCAATTTGCATGACCCAAAGGCAGCCTAATGTGACTCTTGAAGCTATCAAGCTGCTCCTGTTCCCATTCTCAGTAACTGGGGCAGCTCAAACTTGGTTAAATTCACCCCCAATCAACTCGATTACCACTTGGGAGGAATTAGTCAAGCCGTTCCTGAACAAGTTCTATCCGCCTAACAAGACCGCACAGCAGATTGATGACATAATGCAGTATAGGCAGCATTCCACTGAGTCCTTGCAAGAAACTTGGGAGAGATTTAAAGGGATACTTGTGAAATGTCCTCATCATGGCATTCCAGGCCAGATGCTCGGCCAGAGATTCTACATAGGTCTAACTGACAACTTGAAAGCGAATGTGGATGCTTCAGCTAGAGGTGCGTTCTTAAGCAAAACATTCACCGAGTGCAAAATTCTCCTTGATAAGATGTCACAAAATGCGGGGTGGATGACTAGAGGTGCAACACTGGCACCCATAGTGCATTCAGTTCCACTGGATCCCAATAATTCACATGAAGAGAACATGGCCACACTCCTAACCCAGATGAGCTTACTAACAAAGAAGATTGATGAGATGGGTGAAGATTGATGAGATGGGTACAAAACAGGTGCACATCGTTGACACGACGAATGGAGGTCTATGTACGACGTGTATTAATCAGTCCTATGTGTGTTCATGGAACGGAAAAGGTGAAAATCAAGGGGTCCGGGAAGATAGAAAGTATGTCAACAATTATGGGTGCCAGAGACAAGGAGCACAACAGTGGAGACCGCAGAAAAATCAGCAGTACAGGGCTAATATGCAGCAGCCTGGGGGTATGCACCCTCAAAACCAATTAGTGCCAGTGCCTTATCAGAAACCATAGGGTTATCCATAGCAGAATCAGCAGCAACTGGTTTATCAACCACTCCCTCAGCAGCAAGATAACAACATGGTGGAGATTAGGTGTATGCTTCAATAACTCATTGGGACAAATAATAAAGTGCAGGAAAAATTGGAAGTGCATGATTCAGCCATAAAGAATATTGAAACGCAGCTGGGTCAGTTGTCCATGGCATTGAACAACCATCCTCCGAGAACTTTACCTGCAGACACAAACATAAACCCCAAGGAGCAAAACCCGAATCAGCTAATGGCAGTCAGTCTCAGGAATGGTAGAGATTTAGATAGAGAGCAGGAAATTGCACAGGCAAGCAAGAGTACTACACCAGCTACTCCAGTTCAATTAGAGGAAGAAGAACCAGCGGAACTCACTGAAGTAGTGGTTGAGCAGAGTCAGGAGGAAAAGGCAAAGAAAAGGAGACCGAGAAAGTTACAGAACAGGTGGAACCTCTTATGCCAGATACTCCTAACAAAGAGAAGCCAGCAAGAAATGCACAAAGGGTGATCCCTGCACCTTTCCCTCAGAGACAGGTCAAGCAAAAGAAGGCAGACCAATACAAAAAGTTCATGGAGATGCTGCGTCAAATCCAGTTGAATATTCCATTGATGGATGCCCTAAGGGAGATGCCCAGTTTTGCCAAGATGATGAAAGATTTAATGTCAAGGAAGTTTGATTTTCAGGATCCATCCACCGTAACTCTGACAAAGACCTGCAGCGCAGTGGTGGCAAAACCAATTGCCCAAAAGATGTCCAATCTAGGTAGCTTTACTATTCCATGCACCATTGGGAGTTATGCCTTTGCAAAGGCGTTATGTGATTTGGGAGCCAACATAAATTTGATGCCCCTAGCAGTATACACCAAAATGGGCATCGGCCGAGCCAGGCCAACTTCTATGCTACTCCAGTTAGCTGATCGCACTGTGAAAATACCAACCGGTATTCTTGATGATGTGCTGGTGCAAGTGGGGAAGTTCGTGTTCCTTGCAGACTTTGTGGTTCTGGATTGTCAGGTGGATGAGGAGATACCCCTTATTTTAGGGAGACCATTTTTAGTCACTGGGACAGCATTGATACACTGTGAGACTGGGGAACTTAAAATGAGATTGAACGATGAAGAATTGATATTCAATCTTCAGCAATCAATGAGGAGACCCAGCGAATATGCAAATTTCTCTCTAGTGGAAGCAGTGGATGTAATTCTGCAAAAGGATGATAGGGCCCTAACTGTGAGGGATCCATTGGAGGCATGCCTGACAAATTTAGAAGAAATGGATGGAGAGGAGTTAGTTGAATGGGTAATGGCATTGGAAGGCCGAGGGTTTTGGTCAAGGGAGCCTCAGTTAGAGTCCCTTGAGCTGGAGAAAAGGGTCACTCCTCCAGCCAAGCCATCAATAGAGGAACCGCCCAAGCTGAAGTTGAAGCTGCTCCTATACCACCTCAGGTATCCATTCCTAGGCCCCGATTCGACTTACCTGTTATTATATCATCCTGTTTACTAGATGTGCAGGTAGAGCAGCTTTTGCTGGTACTGAAGGATAACAAGACTGCCATTGGTTGGACCATGGCAGACATAAAGGGTATCAGCCCAGCTTTCTGTATGCATAAGATTCTCCTGGAAGAAGGGCACAGACCTTCCAGGGAACATTAGCGAAGGCTGAACCCTAACATGAAAGAGGTTGTAAAGAAAGAGATGATCAAATGGTTAGATGCGGGAATCATCTTCCCCATCTCTGATAGTAATTGGGTCAGCCATGTCAAGTGTGTCCCAAAAAAGGGAGGAATGACTGTTGTGAAAAATGACAACATTGAGTTGATCTCAACTCGTACAGTCACAGGGTGGCGAATCTGCATGGATTATCGTAAATTGAACACCGCCACCCGCAAGGACCACTTTCTCTTGCCCTTCATTGACCAATTGTTGGACAGACTGGCAAGAAGATCGCACTTTTGTTTCCTAGATAGATATTCGGGGTACAATCAGATATCAATTGCCCCCGAACATAGAGAGAAAACATCCTTCACCTGTCCGTATGGCATCTTTGCCTTTCGGAGAATGCCATTTGGGCTTTGTAATGCACCAACGACTTTTCAACGGTGCATGCTAGCCATCTTCATAGATATGGTGAAGGATATTATGGAGGTCTTTATGGATGATTTCTCCGTGGTGGGAGATTCATTCGAAGACTGTCTTCACAACTTAAGCAGAGTGCTCAAAAGATGTGTGGAGACAAACTTGGTGTTAAACTGGGAGAAGTGCCATTTTATAGTACAAGAAGGAATAGTCCTGGGACATCGAGTGTCTAGAAAAGGTATTGAGGTCGACCATGCTAAGGTTGATGTGATTGAGAAGTTACCACCGCCCACTTTAGTCAAGGCGGTGAGAATATTCCTTGGTCACGCCGGATTCTACCGGCATTTCATAAGGGACTTTTCCAAAATTGCTAACCCATTTTGCAAACTCCTTGAAAAGGATCATCCTTTCGTGTTTTCTAATGATTGCAGGTTGGCATTTGAGGAACTGAAGAAGAAGTTGATAACTGCACCCATCATTGTACGCCCGACTGGGAGCAACCATTTATGCTCATGTGTGATGCAAGCGACTACGCTATAGGAGCAGTCTTGGGGCAGAGAAAAGATAAGCTGATGCACCCGATTTACTATGCAAGTAGAACGCTAAGCCATGCACAGCTCAACTACACTGTGACGGAGAAGGAGATGTTGGCAGTCATGTTTGCTTTTGACAAGTTCCAATCATATCTGATTGGTTCCAAGGTAATTATGTATACTAACCATGCAACTCTCAGGTACCTCATTGAGAAAAAGGAGTCTAAGTCGTGCTTGATTCGTTGGGTGCTGCTGTTGCAAGAATTCGACCTCAAAATTCGTGACCATAAGGGCACTGAAAATCAAGTTGCTGATCATCTATCATGACTTGAAAGAGCTGAAAAATTAGTCGAGGTCGAAGAAATTCTGGAAACCTTTCCAGACGAGCAGCTGCTCGCAGCCAGTCTTGAGGACGCGCCATGGTATGCAGATTTTGCAAACTACCTGGCCTGCGGTATTGTTCCCTATGACCTTTCACCTGTCCAAAAGAAAAAGTTCTTTCGTGATTGCCACATGTATTATTGGGATGAACCTCATTTGTTTCGAATATGTGTTGATAACATTATTCGGAGGTGTGTCCCCAAGATAGAACAATCTTCAATTTTGCAGGCTTGTCACGCATCAGCATATGGAGGACATTTTAGAGGGGTCAGAACAGCTGCGAAAGTGCTGGAGACCAGATTCTTTTGGCCAACTATGTTTAGAGATGCACACCTCTGGGTAAAGGGCTGTAATGAATGCCAGAGGATGGAAAACATTTCTCGGCGCCATGAGATGCCAATTAAACCAATTCAAGAAGTAGAGGTGTTTGATGTTTGGGGGATTGACTTCATGGGTCCCTTCGTCAGCTCATTCGGCAATAAGTACATACTTGTGAACGCGGATTATGTGTCTAAATGGGTGGAAGCTGCAGCCTTGCCCACCAATGATGCACGAGTGGTGGTCGGATTTCTGAAAAAGTACATATTTACCCGGTTTGGGATACCAAGAGCGATCGTCAGTGACAGAGGCACTCACTTCTGCAATAGAGCCTTTGAGAAATTACTTGCTAAGTATGATGTGCACCACAAGGTGGATACTCCCTACCATCCCCAGACTAGTGGGCAAGTTGAGGTGTCCAACAGGGAGATTAAGAGTGTACTAACGAAGACTGTGAATGCCACCCGTACTGATTGGGCAAAGAAGCTGGATGACGCACTCTGGGCCTATAGAACAACGTTCAAAACACCAATAAATATCTCACCATACAAGTTGGTATTTGGGAAGGCCTATCATCTACCTGTGGAGTTAGAACATCGTGCTTGGTGGGCGCTAAAACAATTGAACATGGATCCTAAAGTAGCTGGACAAAATCGACTGACGGAGCTGCATGAGCTGGAAGAATTTCGGTATCAAGCCTTTGAAAGCACGAGGCTTTGCAAGGAAAGAATGAAGAAAATGCATGACAAGCACATCGTGGACAGAGACTTTAAACCCAGTGACATGGTACTATTGTATAATTCACGGTTGAGATTGTTTCCGGGTAAGTTAAAATCCTGATGGTCTGGGCCATTCAGAGTGGTGCAAATGTTTGCAAGTGGAGCTGTTGAGATTGAGTCGGAAGACGGGACAAACAAATTCTCCGTCAATGGACAAAGGTTGAAACATTACCTTGGAATCGCTGCAGAAAAAGGGGATACAATGGTGACCAATTTAAAAGAACCTCAATACGAGAATGAGGAGTAAGAGCTCAACTACTTGCGTCGTGCCGCGACGTTAAATCAGGCACTGCGTGGGAGGCAACCCACGAATTTGTTGTAAGTATAATGTATAACTTCATATAAAAAATAAAAATAAAAAAAACGTTAGTATCCGGAACACGCCCAGACCACGGTCCCAGCGTAATCGCGGCTGGACCGCGGTCAAACACATCCTCTGAACCTTGGCAACTGTGGTCCCAGTGTAACCGTGGTAGGACCGCGGTCAAACACCTTCTCTGAACCTGGTCTACCGTAGTCCCAGCATAACCGCAGTAGGATCGCGGCAGCCCAGATCGGGCCCAGGTCAGGTAAGTTTCTGAAATTTTTATTTTTTTCTCTTTTTCTTTTTTTCCCCTCCCCCATTCTTAATTAGCCTCCCCCCCCCCCATACCCCACTTAAAACAAACAAAAATCCCCACCCCTTCCCTATTCTCTCTTGTCTCTCTATTTTCCTCTTCTTCATCTTCCTCACTACCTAAACCCTAAATCCCCAATCTCCCCCAACTTCCTTCTTCTTCCACTCACTCCATTCATCTCCAAGGTAAGCTTCTTCTCTTCTCTTCTCTTCAAATAGCTTAGTGTAGTTTAGTTTTTACTAATCCTAGGTTGTGTTGTAGTGTAAAAAAATTTATTTTTTCTTTCCTTTTCTCCATTATTTGCTTCTTTTGGCCATGATTAATGCTTAGATGGTTGGGTTTTCATTGTGCTTAACTTGTGAGGGATTTGTAGTATGTTTGAAGGCCTAACAAATTTTTTTAGGGTGAATCTTGGTGGAGAGGCCTAAATGGCCGAAAATTAGGGGTGTGTTGTAGATTTTGGAGCACTTTGTGCTCTTCTTAATTGGTGGTGGTGGTGGCAGTTGACATATTTCACTAGTGAGGATTGTGTGGGGTATTAGTTGGAGGATTTGACAAATTGATCGTGGTGTGAGGTATTAGTAGAGATTGTCCATTTGGGGCAACTTACTAATTGGGTATCCTGGCATTGTTTGGCCAATGGAAACTTTTTGGTGCCGTAGGGTGGCGAAGTCTGAGTAACCATCTGAATGGCACATTTAAGGATGCATCTGATAGTTGCCCTGAATTGTTTGCAGGTACTATGGCCCGAAAAAGGCAAAGAGGCTCAGCAAGCACTTCCCACGGGCCAACATATGATGAAACCAAGTTCCAGTCTCAGGAGGCAGAGGACGCATTTCATGATAAGGCCACCAAAACCTTTGTCCTTGAGATTGCTGTTGACTGGGCTACCCTCCGTATGGAAAGTCCAGACATGTATGAGGAAATTCGACGGAGGGAGATGGAATTTTTGTTTGATGAGCCTGAGACGGCTAATCCGATGATAGTCCAGGAGTTCTAGCGAACTGCTCGAAACATTTGGGCCGGGAGGTGATTGTGCGGGGCAGGGTAGTGGATGCCTCAATTCGGAAAATTCGCTAGGTGTTGCAGTTGCCCCAGTTTAATGGTGACATTAATCATTACCACGATTCCCAAGGGGTCTCTTGGGACACTATGATTGCAACAATATTCTCAGATGGTCAACCAACCTGGATACAGGAAAACATTACCCTCCACTCCAAGTCCTTTACACATGAGGCCAAGTGCTGGTTCACCATCATTTGCAGCCGGTTCTTGCCCACAAGTAACACGACAGATGTGAACCACCTACGGGCTCTACTGATGTGGTGCTTTTTCACCAAGCGAGACTTTGATGCGGCGCGACTTATTGGTGATGAAATGATCATTTGATCATCTCTGCATTTTAAGGGGTTTTACTTCCCCTCATTAGTGACGAGATTGTGTCTGCTAAAGGGTGTACCCACCAGTCCTACAGATGGAGCCTTGCCCGCAAAAATACCATTCAGAACTTCTAGGATCATAGTGGGCAGAGATGCACCCATGACCATTAAGATTTATGATGAGGATGATGCCCCAGCACCCATGGCACCCTCCAGGAGATCCTATGACGGAGCCGGATCCTCTCGATGACCCCATACTGGGGTAGGATTATCTAGATCACAGTCCACCTGGCCTATGTTGCATTCTGTAGAGGAGGAGCTGGAAGACCTCCGCACCTCAGTTGATGGCATACATGTGCGTATGGATGCTATGTCTGAGCGATAGGCCAGGTCTGAGAACCGCATTATGGCGTGGTTTCGTGCTTTGGGTAGAGCTTGTCATGTGGACCCCAGCACCGTCTCCGACTCCGACTGATGCTCAGAGAAGTCTTCTTACACTTCTGCTCTTTATATGTGATTTGCCATGGGGACATGCCATTATTTTAAGTGTGGGGTGGGAGACTTGCTTTTGTGATGTATTGTAGTGTACATCAACATTGAGTATGTTGTAGTTCTGTAGCTGTGTTGTTGTATATAGTTGGATGTAATCGTGAGCATGGGATTTTTGCCTCACGAGAACTACTCCCAAAGAAATCAAAACAAAAACGGTCTATTTTATTGGGTGCATTTTTGTGAATTTTCATAGTATTTTTATGTCATTATTTGCCTGTGTCCATGCGTATTTAGGTGTTTAAATAAATGAAAAATACAAAAATATGTCGCGTTTACATTTAGGATTAGTTAAGCAAGCAGTTTGTTTTACAAAAAATGAAACG
>MU775872.1:101371-173879 GCA_026770625.1 Nicotiana glauca | reverse complement strand
GACCATGCTAGAACCACGGAACTCGGGAGTGCCTAACACCTTCTCCCGGGTTAACAGAATTCCTTACCCGGATTTTGGTTCGCGACTGTAATACAGAGTCAAAAATTCCTCGGTTCGGGATAATTCGGTGACTTGAGACACCATTATATTCTCAAGTGGCGACTCTGAAAAAATTTAGATAACTAATCTCGTTCCGACCGTCCTTTAATTGGAAAAACTCTTTTTATTTATACCCTTCGCGGGGTGTAAGCGCCGTAAAAAAGAGGTGTGAAACATCCCTTGTGGTTAGTCATGGAAAACTATTGTTGTGATCTAAATGGCATAACGAGCTGTTGAAAAAGATGGAAATGGTATGGATAGTCACCTAAACCTTTTGCGAGTTGTGCTGCTGTTGTTATTGGGATTTGTGGTTGTTGTTCTTAAAACTTGTTGTGGTTATCCTTGTAAATTATTATTGTTGTGGTATTGTTTGTGAATTGTGATTAATCGGTGGGATCGGGTTGCGCACCGCAACACGAAGTAATAAGGTGTGGGTTGTAGTGATAAGGGTGGCCGAGGTAATAAGGGTGGTCGAGATAATAAGGGTGGAAAGTGATCTATATCACTATTGAAATGAAATATGAGAACGTTGTGAAATTGAAAATGTGGAAATAATGATGGGGAAAGAAGAGTTTGTTAACTTGTTTGCCGTGATTGTTTTCCTTGTGTGTACTCAATTGTTGCTTTCTTCTATCATTTATTACTTGTGTATGGCTTGAGGTTACTCAGGGTAAGGTTTGTTATACATACCAGTACAATTCAAATGTAATGACATCCCTTTTACCGGGGGCACTACATTCGTGTTATGATTGTAGGTGGATCCGCAGCAGGTACTCCAGTCCACCGATCGTAGCTTCCCCTTCATCTTCCATCAGCTTTTGGTGAGCCCCATTCCTCTTGGGGCCCTGCGTGGCTCAGGCCGCTTGTGTCCGAAGTTTTATTTTGATTTTGTGTAAGGTATAGCCGGAGCCTTGTTACCGGCGAATACTGTATTATCCTGTTGTACTTTTAGAGGCTCCGTAGACAGCGGATGTGGGTTAGAAGTTTATGTAAATCCATGTTTCCTTTGTTGGGCAACGAATTGGTAATTTCACTAACTAAACTGTATGTATGTATGTTTTGCAAAAAGGGTGTTCTAAATTAATTATTTGGCTAGTTCTTGGAATATTGAGTAAGTAAGACATGGGGCAACACGTGGGGTAGGAGAGGAACCCAGGTCCGCTCGGCTGGGGCTACCCGGTCGGGTGCCGGTCATGTCCCTCGAACTTGGGGCATGACAGCACGGTGATTTGATTCATGTACCTCTAACAGAGCTTCATCCGATGTCAGCACCTTATCCATTTATGGCCTGGTGTATGGACGTCATTGGCCCAATCAAGACAAAAGCTTCGAACGGACACAGATTCATACTGGTTGCAATTGATTACTTCACGAAATGGGTTGAAGCCATCACACTCAAGTCAGTTACCAAGAAAGTTGTGGTAGACTTCGTGCACTCTAATCTTATTTGCCGCTTTGGCATTCCTGCAACTATCATTACCGATAATGTTGCGAACTTTAACAGTCGTCTGATGGGAGAGGTATGCGAACAATTAAAGATAACACATAGAAACTCTACTCCTTATCGGCCAAAAGCCAATGGTGCCGTCGAAGCAGCAAATAAGAACATCAAGAAGATTTTGAGAAAGATGATTCAAAGCTACAGGCAATGGCATGAAAAGTTGCCTTTCGCATTACTTGGATATCGCACCACAGTGCGTACATCGGACGGAGCTACCCCGTACTTGCTGGTCTATGGAACTGAGGCCGTTATACCTGCAGAGGTAGAAATTCCTTCACTCCGGATAATTGTCGAAGCAGAAATTGAGGACAGCGAGTGGGTCAAGACTCGGCTGGAATAGTTGTCATTAATTGATGGAAAATGAATGGCCGCAGTTTGTCATGGGCAGTTGTACCAACAAAGAATGGCCCGTGCTTATAACAAGAAAGTACATCCCAGGAATTTCGAAGTGGGACAACTCGTGCTGAGATACATTCTCCCTCATCACCAGGAATCAAAAGGAAAATTTGCTCCTAATTGGAAGGGTCCATACATAATCCGGAAGATATTTCCAAGATGTGCACTATATCTGGGAGACATCGAAGGAAATGTTTCTGAAACAGCATTCAATACAGATACAGTAAAAAGGTACTATGTCTAAACCTCCTGCGACAATGGCGTTTGTGTAATTGAGATGACGAAGTCTTTCCTTCCTGCTACCCCAAACACTATCAATCCTTCATAAACCCTTTGAGCCGGTTATGCTTCTTTGATCACCCTCTTTGGAACCCGAAAGTACTATTGAAAAAAAAAAGAAAAGAAAAAGAAAAAGAAAATAAAAAAAGAAAAAGAAAAAGAAAAAGAAAACAAAAAGAAAAACAAAACAAAATAAAAACAAAAACAAAAATTATTTCCCTGAACTACGTTTGACTTGATTCCGAAAGGATACGTAGGCAGCCTCTCCCTGAGGTTCAGTCACGCCAAAACAAAAATCTCAATTCCCCACAAAAATTGAAACTGGGGCAGATGATATAATGGCTCGGCCATGAGCCCGCCAAAACGGTTTCAAAGTTGTAGTTTCGCCTAAAATCCTTTTTACCCAAAAACCTTGTTCAAGTCCTTCCGATCAATTGGCAAAGGCGGGGAAGTGAAAAACATTATTGCCGGATTCTGATGCAATTCAAATTGAGAGAAATAAAATGAGAGAGTCTTATCGATGAAAACCTTTGGGCACCATAAGGCGACGGTAAGTAGAGAAATTGAAAATGAGAGAGTCCGTTTAGTGAAAACTCGTAAAGAGCACTATCGGGCAACGGTAAGAAGAGAAATGAGAGAGGTCGATTAGCGAAAACCCGCAAAGGGCGTTGTCAGCCGAAAAGAAGATATCTCACCACTAAATGAATCCTGGCAAGGTTCCCTGGTTTTGAAATGCAGATCAATGGGTTCACGAGAAGTTGGAAAGTTTGTGTGGGTCGGGCGTCCAGTCCAAGAAGCATGTCATGTTCATTTGAAGACAGCATGCACCCCAGATAAGTCCTTCTTTCCCCCCAAAAGTGACGCTTCTCTTTAAACTCATATGCTTGTCTTTTGTGTACTTCTTCTTTGAATCACTTTCGATTTAACTCTGATTCTGTGACTATTACAAAAAAAAGATGGCAAGACTAGTTTTATAGGGCTCCGCCCAGCAGAAGCCGAAGAAAATACCTAGCCTCAGCGGATGCGTCAGTCCAATCCTGACTGGCCATGGTGGTTGATGCTTTCAAAGCAAAGACATTGGAAAGGAAAGAAAGTCAAAGGCAAAGGTCCTAAGAACAGAATAAAGTGAAAAGGCCAGAGCCCACACGGGAAAATCATCATGAAGTCCTAAAGTTGAGTCCCGTCAGTTTGAAAAGAGATTCCCCCTCATGACCAACAAGCAACAAAGTTCTCAACGGAAATTGGGCCAGGATCAAACAATTGAGATGATCAAGGCCACAAAACCAACCACCGTTTCAAACTAACAAATTATTCTTTAGTTGAAAGTTAAAACAGGTGTAATTTAAGCCCATGCAAGAAGAAGGTGCAACCTAAAAGAGAAAAGAAATGAGCAGGCGCTGAAACAGCTTTGCAGCAGGGAACCGACCAAAAAGGGAAGTGTCCCTCCCAAATTCTTTCATGCGTTTTGCTAAATAAAAAGGAAAAATAAAAAAATAAAAAAAATAAAAGAAAAGAAAAGAATAAGAAAGAAAGAAGAAAAAAAGGTGAAAATGAAAACCCAAAAGAAAAATCATGGTAGCATAGGACCATATTCTTTAAATATCCCGGCATAACCCGTGGACCTCCCTGGCATAACCCAAGGAGCTTTTTTCTTTCTATCCCGGCATAACCCGTGGATCTCCCTGGCATAACCCAAGGAGACTTTTTCTTTTCAAATCCTGGCATAACCCATGGATCTCCCTGGCATAACCCAAGGAGCTTTTTTCTTTCCATCCCGGCATAACCCGTGGATCTCCCTGGCATAACCCAAGGAGCTTTTTTCTTTCCATCCCGGCATAACCCGTGGATCTCCCTAGCATAACCCAAGGAACCTTTTTCTTTCCAATCCCGGCACAACTCGTGGATCTCCCTAGCATAACCCAAGGAGCTTTTTTCTTTCCATTCCGGCATAACCCGTGGATCTCCCTGGCATAACCCAAGGAGCCTTTTTCTTTCCAATCTCGGCATAACCCGTGGATCTCCCTGGCATAACCCAGGGAGCTTCTTTCTTTCCAATCCTGGCATAACCCGTGGATCTCTCTGGCATAACACAAGGGGCTTTTTTCTTTCCATCCCGGCATAACCCGTGGATCTCCCTGGCATAACCCAAGGAGCCTTTTTTCCAATCTCGGCATAACCCGTGGATCTCACTGGCATAACCCAAGGAGCTTTTTTCTTTCTAATCCCGGCATAACCCGTGAAACTCCCTGACATAACCCAAGGAGCTTTTTTCTTTCCGTCCCGACATAATCCAAGGAGCGGTATAACCCGTGGATCTCCGTGGCATAACCCAAGGAGCTTTTTTCTTTCCAATCACGGCATAACCCGCGGATCTCCCTCGCATAACCCAAGGAGCCTTTTTCCTTCCAAATCCCCGCATAACCCGTGGATCTCCCTGGCATAACCCAAGGAGCTTTTTTCTTTCCAATCCCGGCATAACCCGTGGATCTCCCTAGTATAACCCAATGAGCTTTTTTCTTTCCGTCCGGGCATAACCCGAGGACCCTTTTTCTTTTCCGGCATAACCCGATCATTTCCCAGCATAGCCTGGCTTTATTTACAAGGATACACAATCCTGATTTGATCGCTTAGATATGTGTCACAACTAACTCACGAAATTTTCCTAGTGAAAACTGGGGCAGAAAAATTTTGTTCATTTGCTTGTTTTGGTATTTTAAGCGGGTTTGACTTCGAGACATAGGGTGTGAGATGAACGATGGAATGAGTCTCAATCCAGAATAAAGAAAAGAAGAAAAGAACAAAAAGAATTGAACTCAAATGTTGAAGTAAACAAAGGGGCGGATTGCTCAAATTTTATTGAAGTCACAAGCTTCACTGATACTGTTTTGACCCAATGCTGCAGAGAGAAACGACACCTACAACTTACGAGCATCAAGATTCAGATTTGGGTCCACAGCAAAATCAGCTAAGACTCAAGATCAAGTTTCAAGAGAATTATAGATAGGAATCTTGTAATTCATAGTTGATAGGCATAGCTAGCTTAGCTTTGATTTTGCTTTTGGTGTAATAAGGAGGTCAGCAAGCGATAGCAGTAGCAACAACAGTGAAATCACAGCTCCTGGTAGTCCTAGCTACCAAAACTTCCAGAACTACACTAACCTGATTCCTTTATAGCCAAGGATATGTAGGCAACCTTTAAAGCCGATTTCGGTCAGACGGTTTTCAAAAATGCTTCTCCTAGAGTGCCAAGAGGGAAAAAATCCCTCATGTTGCTCATTTATCTTTGCTTGAAAACCCTTCGTGTCTCCGAGCAAAGAGAGGCAGCTGTGAGCACATGATTTTTGCCTCGCTTAAATTACTCCTATAGAATTCATTAAAATTAGATTTTTTTTTTTATAATTTTATTATTTGAATTTTTAGGAATTAACTGCATGATTTTGTATTTTGTTTGCATTTTTGTATGCATTTTTAGTTTTCATAAAAAATGAAAAAAAATAAAAAATTACAAAAATGGCATACTTGCACTTAGGACCCAATTCTAGATTTTAGATTAATTAACATCATTGAAAATAAGAGAAAATAATTAAAAATAGTCTTTTGTATTGTTTTACTTTTACTTTTGATTTTTTCTTAAGCTTTCTTTTAAAACTAGGATTTGTTTAATTTTTGAGAATTAACTAGTTTTAATTTTAGAGTTTAAATCACGTCTTGTCTATTTTAATTTTGTACTTGATAAAATCTGGAAAAAAAATTAAATGAATAAAGGAAGAAAAGAAGAAAATAAATAAAGAAATTAAAAAGGAGATTTTTAACAATTAATAGGCTGTTAATTTGTTTGGGCTATTTATAATTCTAGCCAAAAATCCCTCCCCAAATCCGGCCAAAATGGCCCAGATCCGCCCTTATGCCCTGTCTGATCTTCCAGTCCCCTAGACCACTCAAACGATGTAGTACCAGGCTAATACGACATAGTTTTGAGATCCTTAAGTTTAAATCAATCTCGTCCGTTCATTTTTTATCATCCAACGGTCTTTAGAGTTTGACAGCAATTAAAATAAAAGTATCTTAAAATTCTGAAGAAACCTAGGACCCCTGGTTATATCGTCTCTTTCACTCTCCCCTAACCACTGCCCGCCGCCCACCAGAAATCGCTAACGGCGGCGGTGGATCTCCAATCCACACCAACTTTACACCATAGCATCCTTTTCATCCCCCCATAATGAATCTGGTGCCTGTTTCCTTCGAATCCTTGTGGAATTCCTCTAATATCAATTTGAAGATCGAAATCCTAGCGCCGCCACAGCTTCTCCTGTGGCGGCACCATCCCATTCAACCCCAAACTTCATCCATGCAACCATCGCCCTTTCCTCTAACCCCAATCTACCACCATTTCTCCCCAAATCGTCACCATGTTGGTTTTTCTTGAATCTGAAAATAAAGAGAAAGTGAATCCGTCAAGTTTCAAGTTTCTGCGAGTGCTAAGGTTTGAGACAGGTATTAATCATTTGTTTTTGTCAAAAAACATATGGTTAATACTTGTTTTGAATCATATGGAGCTGTTAAGGGTTTACTAGCTTTGTTCGTTGATTATGGAGGCATTCCTTTCTTTCTCTTTAGTATTCCTCATTCGTCTTCACTCTCCCCTGTTTTCTCCTCCATCTTTGTTCTTCCTTTGTGTTTTCTTTTCATTTTTTTAGTGTTTCGTTGCTCAGTGGTTTAATTTCGCATAGCAGTAGTTGTTGAGCTAACTCGTGTTGATTTTGTTGAAAGATTGAAATTCTCATACGTTAGAATTGATAAGTAGTCTGTCGAGTTGTTTTGTTTAAATTTATTTGTTTAGTTCATAATTGTTAATAGGTGGATTGAACTTGGTTATTTGTTTCATGGAATGAACCGAGTTCTTTGGACTCAATCCTTTTCTTTGGTTTGTCATTTATTTGTTGATTAATGCTTGAGTCCTGGGCTTATCCATTTATAGCATGTGATCCTTTGAACCACAATTTAGGCTTCAGGGGTTCAGGAGTCCTAGGGCCGTTAGAACTCGATGATACAGTAGCCCAAAAGTTTGGGATCAGTCCAGGGTCAAATTGAACCGCATTTTGTTTTAGTTCAGTAAATAAGGGACTAATTAATAAAAACTGAAAATAAAAGAGGGGTAAAAGGGGTAATTGAAAATCTGGAAGCTTCCCTCTCATTTTTGCCTATAACAGGCAGTCCCCCTGCCTTCTTTAACAAGTTTTGGAGCACCTGAAAATTCCCCAACAAGTTTCAGCATCTAAAATTTCCCCCAAAAAAGTTTTCTGCAAGTTTTAGCATCTGAAATTTGAATTTCAAATTCAAAAACTGAAACTTGCACTCCTACAGTTCGAAATTTGATTTTAGATCTCAGTTTCTTCAGAAAAACCAAAAAAAAAAGTTAGCAAAAACTCCAAAACAAATACTGGTCTATTAAACTTTCATAGCTTAGTTCCAGGTTCTGACTATTGAGTTAGGTTTTAGCCTAGAGAAGGATGAAAATAGCTTGAAGATTACTGGTGTTTGATTTTTGAAACTCAAAAGCTGTCCTGGTTTTGATTTCGATTTAATTTGGGTTTAATCAAGTCCGTTTGGGTTATTCCATTAGTTGTTGTTCATCTCTCCTTTATTCCTGGGTCATAGTGATACAATTTGGCTTTCAATTGATCATCCGGTTGTGTTGCTACTGGTTTATCATTGCTGATCCTGTTTATTATTGCTAATCCTTTCTTCATCTATCATATTTCAATTCCAGGTACATTTTCTTACCCAGGTGATCTGGAAGCATGAATCAATTTGTATGAACAACTTTTGAGGTTAAATGAAGAAGGAATGCCTAGTTTTCACATGAACTTGTCCTTGTAGATTTTATTAGTTTCAATACTAGTTATGACATTCATTCGAATGATGCTTACTTGTAATTAAATAGACTTCTAGACTCTTATAATTGCATAAATATTCTGCCAGTGATATTAGTTTATTATGACTTATGAATACTCGGATTATTAGACCTTTTAGAATTAGAAAAAATGTGTTTCCAGTAGAAGTCAGTATACTTAGCTCAGTTTAGCTTTTAACTACATATTATGGTTGTATTCTATAATTAATCAAATTGATGGGCTTTATAATTATAGGACTATTCTACCATGTAACGTTAACCTAGTGTGATTCATAAGTAATTGGATTATCAGACTTTTAGACTTATAAAAATGTGTTGTCAAGTGGCTCTAGTGTAGTATACTTAATTTTAGCCCTACATTTTCATATCAGATTGAATTTATCCATTGTGTACCCTTTGAAATTAAATTCACAAGACTTCAGTTATGTTTTACAAATCATAAGACAATAGATTGCTTTACACATGTGTTGTATGTCAATTTGGGCTTGTTTAAGGTGCAGAAATTCATTGATTATTAGATTTCAGATTAATCATATTAGGTAGCCAATGATAAACATGAAATACTTGCTTAACCAGCACTAGATTTGAATCAATAGTACACGTCTTAAATAGCTGCATGCCTGAAAACTAATTTCATGGGCCCAATGATGAGCCAAGGTAAAAGACCCTTACGCTTAAAGGGCAGCTGGGCGGTCCAAATAGAATCAGAAGCCTAAATTTTAAGCAGCCCTCTAATGAATAAATCGACCAGTTACTGGGGCTAGGTTTGAATTCTTGAACTGCTAAAGGTCCTATTCCACTGGTCAAACTATTGAGCTAAAGGTTGAAAGATATTTGTTAATTTTGGGCCTCTCAAGCTAGGTAGCACATTTGAACTGAGAGATTTTCCTCTTATTTAGGTGTGGACTTGAGTTTGAGGGTTCGGATTCCTTAAATTGATAGCTTACTGATAATGTTAACTAATTAATTAGGCCCCTTTTAGAGACATTCAATAGAAAACAATAGCTTGCTTTAGGATGTCCTTAAAATAAATAAGGAGCGCCACGCCAAATAAAATGCATAAATTGCGTAGCCCTCTTTAATTGTTTATATTAAAATACGTAGAATTTGGGACGTGCCATTTAGTTAATTTTCATGGCCTTCCGCAAAGTTAATAATACGTTAGTCGCTTTAGGCGCGTTTTTAATAATTCTACTTTTCTAAATACGGGTCATGCAACCCAAATCCAAATCCCAAAACGTTGAATAAAAATGTGTCGAGGATCTGGGTGCATTTCATGTGACGTAATCCAAAAACACATTTTTAAACGACGTTCTGTTTCTAAAAAAAAATTATTGAAAGCGGTGAATAATTCTAAAATTGCACTATAGGATAACATGTGTAAAAAATCAGATTTTAGCCATTTATAATAGTTTAAGCGACTGTGCTAGAACCACGGGATCCGAGGGTTCCTAACACCTTCCCTCGGGTTAACAGAATTCCTTACTTAGAATTTCCGGTTCGCAGACTCTACTCGGGAAGTTGAATCTTCCTCGATTTGGGATTTCAAGATAAAACGGTGACTTGGAACACCAAAGCCAAACCTATCCCAAGTGCCGACTCTGATCATTAAATAATCCCATTTCGAATAATGTCACTTAAATTGGAAAAACTCCCTTATATACTACCCTTCGGGGTGGTGTGTAAAAAAGGGGGTGTGACAATGTACACATATCGCGTACTAATGGTGGGGGACAGCAATAGAGGCAGATTCTTAAGAGGGGGCCTGAGCCAGCAGATGCGCCTTCTCGGCCTCGAGAGCCACAACTTGGTCTCCCAGGTTCGAGGCATCCCGCTCAAGCACATCGATGCGCTCCTTGATCCTTGCCTCCCTCGGTGCATCCGTCGCCCTCTCGGCCTCCCCCTCCGACCTGAGGACGCTGATAGTGTCTTCCAGTGCCACTGCCCTTGCCAAAGCCGCCACTCGGGCTCCCTCGGCCCTCTCTAACTTGGCTACCTTCCTTTATAACTTAGCCACCTTCTCCATGCACTCTGCACTTAGATTGGCAACTCTAGTGGCATTCTGATTAAGCTCGGCTCGCAAAGACAACACATTTGCTTGAAGATCATCGCATTCCGTCGCAACCCCTTTGCCCACCTCAAGCTCTTTGTATTTGGCCCTAAGCATCCCCTCGAGCTCTTTACATATGTGGATAGACCACACCAGATCCTCGTCCTTCATCTCTAACTCCTCCCTGAGGGATTGAGTATTACAACCCGCCCTAAGTTGCACGTGCATCTCACAGCACCTGTTATTATACTGGCGATACTTCGTGGCCATTTTCAGAAAGACATCAGCCCGCATCTCAGCCCATCGAGCACTCTCAATCTCCAGCATGTAAGTCTGAGGAGGAAAAAATGAAGAATCAGTGAAAGAAAATGGCACAAAACAAAGAAAATAGCAAAAGGAAACTCACCCTCAAGGCCATCCCAGCCACACCGCGTGACAAATCGGCATCACTGATCTCCCGAAGAGACCTGCTTTTGGCGGCAGAGTACAGAAGGTCAAATTGGGGCACCAAGTCCACCATTTCCTCTAACAGGTTAAAGCCCGATGGAATTTCGAGCAAATGGGAAAGACCTTCTGCCTACACATCGACCCTGGTAAAACCTTCCTCGAACATCCTCATGTCCTCATGATCAATATTAGAATCAGATTCATAATCATCTACCACTACGCCCTTCAACATGTCATTAGCCGAAGAGGGGATGTGGGCCTGCCAAGACATCGATGGACTGATCGAAATAGTCGCGGTGGCCTCTAAAATTTTTCCCCCTGCCACAACAGCCTCTTCCATGCACGAAACAAACATCGCCTCCACACCCAGGCTGGTATCACCGCCGGCTTCAGATACTGCCGAAACAGGTTCACCCCTCGAGGGTGTTTCAATCAAAGATGCCCCCTCCAACATTATCCTTTGCCTATTTGACAGGGCCTCATTGCCACCATCTTAAGAAGGTTAGTCTACCAAACGACTTGTGGGGAACGAAGTGTCCAACCGAAGAGCAGTCTCCCAACGAATAGGTTCGAATACGGATGCGGTCCGCGGAATAGCCAGACTTTGGACGCCCTTATCCGCAGTTACCATTGGTACCGGCCTGGCAAAAGAATACAACTGATGGAAAGCAAGGACGGGAGACCTCACCCTTCTCTCTCCTCTCCGACCTGCCAATGAGATAAATTTGACAAAACGAAGATATAAGGTAAAGAATAATATGAAGCGAAGAACAAAGCAACTAAGGCCAAAATAAGCCAACTCACTAGCAGAAGGTTTGCACCTAAACCTCTCGTGGAAAGGTGCCCATTCACGAATCCCCATCATGTGGGGCAGAATCGAGATCACCCACCCGCAAATATTAGCAACTTGCGAAGGAGGTAGCCTCTCGGCTGCAAAAACAAAAAACACTCGACGATATCATTAAAGGGAGACGACCAACAACTATTTAAAAAAGAAAAAAAAAAGAAAGGAAGACCTACGGGCGAAATTCTACCACTAAGGAAACCCCGCGGAGTTCGATACCACGTGTTTTTCGGACATAGAAGAAGTTCTCCCAGAAGTGGAAGTTGGCCTTGTCATACATCTGCACCACCAAACCCTTGATTCCTCGGTGACGAAGGTGAATCATCGTGCCCCTATAAAAATAGGGGACGAAGAGTTAAAGCAAGTGTTGGAGAGAAATTCCTCGACCGGCCAGCTCTGTGTACTTGATAAGCATAAGGAAGAGCTTGTATATGTACGTTGAGAGTTGAGCCGGACATACCTCGTAGAAGCAGTAGAAGTTCACCACCAAGGAAGGAAGGGGAAGCGTGTATCCGATGACAAATGGATATGCGTAAAACGTGTAGTAGCCCGGGCATTTTATATGCACTATGTCACGACCCGCCGGAACCAGTTCAGTATGATCAGGGATTCCTTATTTGGATTTAAACACCGTGAGCATTGCGGAATCCATCGTAGAAATAATAGGTTCAAGCTCATCCTCAATAGGGCTCTTGAAGTGAGTCCTTTCCTTCCCTGGGAGAGGGACCACTTCATCCACCATCGGAAAACTTTCATCCTCCACCATAGCCCTCTTCGTGTGGGGGTATATTGTTTCCCGGTACCGGGGCACCAACAGCTCTATCAGGGTTGGAAGATTCACTAGCCATCTTTTTGGTTGATTGCACATATCGGTAATGTAAAGAAAGGAAGGTAAATGCCACGAGAACTGTTGGCAGAAAAGGAAATATGAGGAAC
Source organism: Nicotiana glauca (assembly GCA_026770625.1). Taxonomy (NCBI): domain Eukaryota; kingdom Viridiplantae; phylum Streptophyta; class Magnoliopsida; order Solanales; family Solanaceae; genus Nicotiana; species Nicotiana glauca. The sequence goes on along the minus strand of MU775872.1, from coordinate 161,413 downwards.
TGGAGAAGAAGAAAGAATGCCTTAAGATTTTCTTGTGAACGATTGGGGAACACTACATTTGAAAGGGAAACTTTTCCCTATTTATAGGGATATGAATATTCTAGGCAGGGAAACCAAACGCCGCCATTTTTTGAAAATAATAGAAGGGGCACGGGAAACGATGCAACATATAGAAAATGTGCGCCATAATGTCGCATAAAGAGTTTAATGACATTCTGAATTGACCTAACGATCTGATGCAGCTCTCAAAACATAACCTCCATACCTTGCCACGAGGTACTCGCCCATCTCCCATCGCCCAAAGTGCTCGAATTTCTCACAACTTTCGAATTGATAGAGTCCGCCCATCGAGCTCGCCAAAAGACGACCCCAATAGGCGGAGGGACAAACTGTATGGGTCAAAATTTGACCAAATGAGATTTGCGTGAAGAGGAATGACAAAAAGTAACTTGGGACGAAGTCCTATTCATACAATGCTATAGTGACAAGCACCTCGGCCATGGACGAGGTCGTAGACTCAGAATGCTTGTACGGCGAATTGGATGTTACGGCATTTTAGAGGGTCAACTGGTGATACAACTAAATGACTTAGGTACTCTGGCTAATGACCGTTGTGTAAATGAGAATACCTAGTATATATACTAGGTGAGAGAATGAAGAAAGGGGGGGTTCACAAATCACACACTTCTTCACTGATAGGGGAGGGGAATTGGAGAATCCATCTCGTAAATGAGAGAAGGTTCGGAACCTTGCTATTCATTTTATGTAGCCATCGTTATGGAATAAACAAAGACATACCCCGTGGTCATTAATGGTGAATCCTTTTTTTCTTCTTTATTTTACATTGTAGATTAACGATGTCGAGAATGAATGTAAGTTCATCATACACATTAGATTTTTTCCATTATCTTAATGAGTTCATGAGCTTAACTTTACCCAACTTTTCTTACTTAGCATTCATTGATCTAGAGTTAATTATCTTTGGCTAGGATTTATCCTCTATCTTTTTATTTAATTAGTTTAATTAAAGATCTCATACTTTTTGGTCAAACAAGGAGGAGGACGCTTATCGGCTAAAAGTAAAAAGACGAGCGAGTCTAGAAAAAAAAAGGAGAGGAGATTCAAAAATATACGACGAATAGGAAAAAGCCATTACGGTTGAAGTTCCACTACTCAAGGAACCCGGCTGGATCCGCTACCACATGCTCGGTCCTGATAAAGAAGTAATTACACCAGAACTGGCAGTTCGCCTTATCATCCATCCCCGTCACCAATCCTTTTGTCCCACGGTGACGGAGATGAATCAGCGTGCACTTGTAGAAACTAGGCGAGAAGAGATGCATCAGATGACGGATGAAGACTTCGCAACCAGCCAACTCTGCGAACTTCACCAGTATCAAAAAAGCTTTATATAAGTAAGGGGAAAGTTGTGACGGGCAGACGTCGTAAAAGCGGCAGAACTCCTTAGCGAGTGGGGGAAGAGGAAGAGAATAACCTACCAAAAATAGGTATTGTTAGAATGCACAATACCTAGGTCGGTGAACCTGTATTGAGGTGTTCCTATCGTGAAATTACACTGAATTTGTTGTTATTGTTGTCGAATTCATATTTTGCACAAGTAGTTAATGCAGTATGCATGTCTTGAGTTAACATGGCTGTGAAAAAGAAAACATGCACTTTTTGGTTTATGCCTATTTGAATATTCTCCACCTTACCATCATGCGAACAAATAAATTTGGAAAAATGACAATTTATAGCCACTCTTAAAATAATAGCCAGAAATATATATTGTATATGTTATATACAAAAATTATACAAATTATATATACTTTTTCGACTATCAAATATAAATAGTTTATGTCGCGGGCTAAAAGTGAAAAGGCCTTATAAATTTTGACCAGGAGGAATTCGTCATTTAAAAATGGATTAGTTACCTCCTATAGAAAAGGTTGATACCTTATTTACTTTAAATAAATACCATTTTAAAAAATTATATTCTATAACTATCTTTTGATTTTTATAACCAAATACTTATTTATGGTCACCTCCTACCCTTAAGCCATAAAATACGCTGCCCTCTCTCTCATAAAATACGCTACCTCTCTGGCTTGACCCTAATGAAGGCAACGGAATCTCCATGGCCAACTCCAGTATGTTTCTTCTTCTTCTTCCTTTTCGATGTTGATTGTTTTCTTCTGCCATTATGTTTCTTCTTCTTCCTTTCCATGGCAAGGAATTTTTTGGGACTTTAACTTCTTGGCAATTTCTTCTTGTCACGACCCAATTTTTTCCTCCGTTGGGTTTCATGATGGCACCTAGTCTAAAGGACTAGGTAAGCCTACTAAAATGCGAAATAACAACAATAACTAATAACAGCTAGAATTCTTCTGAGATGAATCCTTTATACAATGAACAACTTCCCAAAATCCGGTAGTACAAGTCATAAGCTCTACAGAGTTTCGCTACAACCTCTAAACAACCATATGGAAATAAGTACAACAATGTCAATATAAAATAGGAAGGTGACTCCAAAGCCTGCGAACACAGCAGCAAGACTACCTTGAGTCTCCTCGGCAAGAATCTGCATAGCTACTAGCAAAAACAATACCTGGACCTGCATACAAAAATATGTAGAAGTATAGTATGAGCACACCACGATGGTGCCCAGTAAGTATCAAGACTAACCTCGGTAGGGTAGTGATGAGGAATAGTCAAGATACCTACTAGTCAAATTAAATGAACAGGATATGATAATAAAATATCGCGAGGAAGGTAACGAGGTAATATCAACGGCAGAAAAAAATCAAACTACAATCAGTAAGAACAATAAAGGAGAACATGGGTAGTAACGAATGATAACCAAGTAAATCAGATAATCAAGTTAATCAGATAACCAAGTAAATCAACACTAACATAATAGGAGCAGAGACAAGTAACAGTGTATTCAATTAAAGAAGGAAATGCCCACTCAATCAATCAAATCATGTCTAATACACAATCCCGATCATCTCAATCCTCAGTTTCTCATATCATAATCTTAACTCCGAAACTTCCGCACACCTAGCACCTTGTGCCCCCATCTTTTCCATTTCACTTTTAACAACAGAATCCACATGCTATACCATACATAATGTACGTGCAAAGCACTCGATATGTCCAAGAACTCTCATTTACCTAATATAAGTAAAATTACAATTTCTAAACTAACTGGGAAAGCCAGCGAGAAAAGGTGAAATTGTTTCTTTTGAAATTATTTGAGTAAAGAAAGTACCCCTTTTAATTTAAGAATACAACATTGAATGAACTATTACCTTAAACATGAGATGTAATAACTTAAAACTTAGTAGAAATTCCTTTTTAAGTAAATACAACCTCAGACTGTTTAAGGGGTTATAATTGAGAAACTAACTGAATTACAGCTGTAACAATTATTGAAATTTGAAGTATTGGTGTGTGTGTGTGTGTGTGTGTGTGTATATATATATATATATATATATATATATATATATATATATACGGTGAGGTATTGAAAATATTGTAGGTTCTAACACAAGGGATCACATCAATAAAGTAATTTAAATAGTTTAAATACTTGAGTTGATAACAACAAATAAACACAGCAGCAGAAAGTGCACGGCACCACCCTTCGTGCTTTTATTCTCGTTCTCACCATAAGAGTCAATATTCATTTTTATTCTTTCTTGGTGCGGCGTGCAACCCGATCCCAATCATATATGCCTGTTGTGGCGTGCAACCCGATCCAAATCATATAATGATGTTGCGGCGTGCAACCCGATCTATATAACATTGATGCGGCATGCAACCCGATCTATATAATATTGTTGCGGCATGCAACCCAATCCATATAATATTGCTGCGGCGTGCAATCCGACCAAAATCATATAATGATATTGCGGCGTGCAACCCGATCCATATAATATTTTTGCGGCGTGCAACCCGACCCAAATCATATAATGATGTTGCGGCGTGCAAACCTATCCATATAATATTTTTGCAGCGTGTAACCCGTTCTCAATATATAAATCAAAACTAATCACAAAAGAATCCCCGCAAGGGAACAATAAGGAAACAACCATATCCTGGCAAGGGAGTCAACAACAAGTATAAACATATCCCGGCAAGGGAACCAACAGTAAGGATTAAATATGTCCTGGCAAGAGAATCAGCTATAACCAAACTTGTACCGATAATTAGCTTCACAATGAAACCTCAACTAAATAATAAGACATAACAAGCACGTGATAACTACACCGGTAACCACAACAATTGGACATGTAACCTATTTGTATGAAGTCATAGAGGAACTCACAATCAAGAAGTATCAAAACAATAAGGAAGGTGATCACTTCAATTAAGGCAATTAAGGGTCAATGCAACATGTAGGAATTCGAGGAAAGCTACCAACATCATATGGAGCATATAGAGACAATTTAAGCAATTATTAAACCCAATAATAACAGAATACTCTCCACATATTGAACATAAAGACCTAAGAACCCTAGAGCATATTTTCATAAATAAGTCCGAGCACACACTCGTCACCTCATATGCACGAACTACAATTAGCATAGAAGACTCAATTCCTATGGGGAAGTTCCCCACACAAGGTTAGGCAAGATACTTACCTCAAGGACGACAAACCGATACTCTAAAATGCACTTCTCGGGTGAAAAGAACTCCGGATGGCTCAAATCTAACCAATAACTTCAAAGCACAAATAAAACACATAAGAAACTATTCTGGATCATAAAGTCTCAATCTTTAACAAAATCCAAAAATTGGCCCAAAAGTTGACCCCCGGGCCCGCACCTCAGGACCCGACAAATTCTGCAAAATCCGAATGTCCATTCCAATATGAGTTCAACCATACAAATTTATAAAATTTCCGATACCATTTGGTCCCTCAAATTACGATTTTTCAATATAGAAATTTTCTTCAAAACCAACATTTTACTCGACCCAAATCACAAATTAAATGATAAAAGAAGACAAATTCATGGAATATGTTTGATTCTAGGTGAAGAACACTTACCCAATCAATTTGTGTGAAAACCCCTTGAAGAATCGCTCAAAATCGAGCTCCATAAGTCAAGTTATGGTGAAAATGGTAAAACCCTCAATTTTGGAATATATTATGTCCGCCCAGGCATTTGTGCATCGCGAGCGCGAAGAAAGTATCGCGTTCACGAAGAAGATAATAAAGGTTTCCCAGGTTATTCAACGTGAACGCGACAATACGTCCGCGAACGCGAAGAAGGAAAGTCTGATGGCCCAAAGACTGCTCTTCGCGAACGCGTGAACTAGTACGCGAACGTGAAGGGTGGGATGGCATAACTACGCGAACGCGATGGACAGACGTTAATGCGATGAATGAAGAGACAGGGCTACGCGAAAACAAGGGTCTTTACGCAAACGCAAAGAAGGAAAATGAGGCGACCAGCAGAGACACTTCGCGAACACGGGAGGGGCTTCGAGAATGCGAAGGAGGGTATCAGATACCAGAAATAGCAGTTCAAAAACAAGGAAAAATGGCCCGTAGCTCACCTAGAACACATCTGAGGCCCTCAAGACCTCAACCAAAGATGCCAACATATCCCATAACATCATTCAACTTGTCCCAACCTTCGAAACGCTCAAACAACATCAAAACACCAATTTAACATCGAATTCAAGCCTAAGAACTCCAAAAACTCTCAATTGTGTTTTCAATCAAAAAGTCTATCAAACCTCATCCGAATGGCCTGAAAATTTGCAGACACGTCACATTCAACACTATGGAGCTACTCCAACTTCCGGAATTCCATTTTGGCCCTCGGATTAAAATCTCACCATCGAACCAAAAACTTCAAGAATTCAACTTCCGACATTTCAAGCCTAAATTAGCTAAGGACCTCTAAAACATAATTTGAACGCGCTCCTAATTCTAAAATCACCATACGAAGCTATTGAAATCATCAAAAATTCATTCTGGGGCCGTTTACTCAAAAGTCCAATTCCGTTCAAATTCTCACCGTTTAAACTTCCAAAACTAGTTTCCTTCTTCCTATTCGACTTTGAATCATCCGTTAACTGAATTCAACCATGCACGCAAGTCAATACATATATTATGAAGTTGTTCAAGATCTCAAACTGCCGAACCGGACACAATTGCTCAAAACAACCAGTCAGGTCGTTACACTTCTTCAGTGGGTGCTTGCAATTTCTTCCGATTCGTTACTAGTGGATGCTAGCCAAATTCAGTTCTAGGACTTCAACTTCTTCAGATGTGTTACGGATACTAGTAATTTCTTCTTCAGCGATCTTTCTCGTTTCTTCTTCTTTCTCTCATCGCTACTTATGGAATCATGGTTGGAAACCGATTGGTCGTCGGAAAATCGTCGACTAAAATAGGTCGTCTGAAGTTTGGGGTTGAGCAATTTGAAGATTCTATTAGCTTTTTTTAAGAGCATTTCAATGTATCTCGTTGTATTTCTATGTATTTCATTGTATTCACTAGCTTTTTTTCATTGTAATTCAATGTATCTTGTTGCATTCCGTGTATTTCATTGTATTCAGTATCTTTTTTTCTCATTGTATTTCAATGTATCCCGCTGTATTCTATGTATTTTATTGTATTCACTGTCTCTCTATATGCCATGAATGTATTCATATATTTTTTAATTAATATAATTTATGTAATCAGATGTATTATATAATTTCTCTGAAGATTGCTATGTTCTTGGGGTATTTTTCGGTTGAGAATCTTTTTATAACTGAAAAATACAAAATTTATGTGTTAAATTGAGTTTGTTGAGTTATATTAGGAGTCTATTATGTTAATTAATTCACTTTCCGTTTTAAAAATGGTGTAATCTACCATTTCACGCCGTGAATACAGTCGAATACAATAATATGTCCAACTGTAATCACATGTTTCACTCCATGAATACAGTCGAATACACTGGAATACAACAACTGATTAGCTGGACTTCCTGATTCACGCTTATTTTTGCTATTGTATTCATGAATATAATAGCTTAAATACATCAAATACATCTTATAACCACAGAAAAGATATCTATAATCTGTAATATAGCAAATGATATCTATACATGACTAATTACTATTAAAAATAGCGCTTTATGAAAATTTCTTTTTAAAAATAACGTGAACAATTACGTGCAAAATATATTACGAATTCCGTGTACATTTGTTATTACAAATGAGAACTCTGTGTATGTAACTGATACCCTTGGACCAATTACGTCCTACCAGAACTCTATATATGTTCTATGTTTTCCAACTTGTTATTTGATGTAATTACTGAAAAAACTTCCAGGTTGAAGGAATTGCAAGAATTAGAAATTCTAAAGATTTCTAGCTTCTATATATAAGGTGATATTTCAAGAAACTAAGGGAAGGGATACCATCTTTTGAAGAGATAGCGTCAAAATAACCGCATTTGGGTTTGCGACTTAAGTCGCATTTGTAAGTCCAATTAAGTTTTCAGTGCAATTTATAAATGAAGCGTTTGTTGAATGCAAGCATTTGATTAATACGATTTATAAGCCACATTTGATAATTATAAGTCACATTTACCAAATTTTTAAGTGTGTCGTTTGACAATAGCGATTTATAAGTCGCATTAAATCATATTTAGTATTCATTTTGCGTCATTTTTTCTGTACTTGAAATAAAGTGCGATAATAAACTATTGAATTTTTTTCAAAAAAAGAAATAATTTTTTGTTTTTGCTTATTCCATCCGACTTGGTCGATTTTTTATTTAATAAGAGAAGAAACTTTGAGCCTCATGGCTGGTTTCCTATCCTGTGAAATTATCCAGGAAAACAGCAGTTCAAACAAATTGACCTTTCTAACTTGCTTGTTTAAAGGCTGAACAAAATGTAGAAAGTTCATATGTTACAGATGTTCAACCAAAAAATAAATTTTTAGTCAAATCTGAAAAATAGAATAATCGGGTTACTGATAATCGAAAAAATAAATAGAGAAAAGAATTTTCAAGTACTCAAATATGAAATCAATGATGCCCCCTCCAGTGATTACATATTTCTCCTTTTATAGGTCTCTTTGGAGAATCTTCGTAAATGTACGTTACACGTAAGCCATAATGAAGCTATTATGAATATTTAATGACATTAAATGTTGCGTTACATAATCATTACATTGAATACAAATATTCTTTAACGGCTTCGTTATTTATGTCTCTTGAAATGTTGTATCTTTATCTTCTTATTTGACCAGGTTCATTATCCTTTTCGTATCTCGTACGTAATTACGCTTAAATAGGGACGGGCTTCCGAGCCTCTTATCTCGTACCTTCTTTTTGATTCCGTATCTTTTTTTTATCCTTTTGTCTCGCACCTCTTTTATCTCGCACCAATCTACGATTCTTTGACCAATTATAACCTTTTTATGTTTCCACGTGTCATGTCGTATCCTCGTTCATTTATGTATATATTTTTTCCCAATACAGATAGTCCCCCTACTTTCCATTTATTCATCAGTTTGAATACTTGGGAAGTGGATTTTATAAAAGGAGAATTTTTGTCACCATTAATACTCTGATAAAGTTGACGCTTCAACTGTCACTTCCTTTTATTGCACTAGATACGTGTTACTTCCTCATTGGTTGTACTGTCTCACAGCACTTTTTTAGACTTTCTTTTTGGCTTCGCTTTTCACGAGGTATCAGTTACCATTATTACGGTTTCTTCATCACCGTACTTTTTCCAATAGTATAAATATAGCTTCTCTTTTTGTCTTGTTCCTCATAAATTAAACCGAACATTTCCACCTTGCAAATTTTCTTCATTATTTTCTGCTTTAATTCAACTCTTGCATCCATGGCTTCATCAAATCCTAACCCTAGGAAAACTCTCATTCTAGATAATTTTCCTAATACTCCTGTAAGACATAGAAGAGGAGGCAGATTACGCAATTTAAGCTCCACTCGTGGTAGCACTTCAACGCCTCCTTCTGGTTCTGGTTCTGGTTCTGGTTCTGGTCCTTCTTCTGGAACCAGGGGTTCGCATTCTCAAAGGGGTTCCTCTCGAAGTAAGGATTCTTCTGAGCCACTGCGTGAACCCTTGGTGGAAGAAATTATTCCCACAGAATTTTCTTTTCACCATGATAAAGAATCCCTAAAAACTCAAGTTGCTTCACTAGATCGTGCCGATCCTTATCCCACTCTAATCAAAAGTGCTACCCGTAGTTAGGAAGGAGTGTCATTGGGCTGAAGATTTCTCAATTATTATTCCTAACCCAAATCAAAGAATCACCTCTTATATTATAGGTTATTCCTTTGTTTATACCTACCCATTTACTTTAGGGTTCGAACCAGCCATCGACCCGGTCATTCTAGACTTCTGTCGCTTCTTCGATGTTTGCTTGGGTCAAATTGGACCAATAGAATGGCGAATTGTTGCTTGCTTGAGGCATCTTGCTAGTAAGGCCGACGTAGATTGTACTTTCCCCCATTTAATTCACCTCTACTCTCCTAGGTTTTTCTGAAACGGAATATTTGGTTTAGCATCCAGGAGCAAAAGAGTCTTGGTAAATCCTGAAGATGATAAAGACCAGGGCTGGTATGCTTGGTATGTTGTTGCCCCCACCGTGGGTTTTGTCGGTGAAAGAAACATCTGCTTCCCAGAGAAGTGAAATTTTGCACATAAGTATTAAATATCCCTGTGCCTTTTTATTCTCTACCTTACCTGTTTTTTACTATTGTGTTTCTTTTTCAGCAACCATGGGTATGGTTGAACCCGTATCCAATATCCGTGGTTGGGCAGAAAAACTTTTGAAGGTTGCACCAATGGAAGGTAGGACGTGTAAAATCCTTTCCAGTCGCTACAGTTGGAAACCAAAGACTCATGGTAAGAGTTTGTGTTTTTTTTTACCTTAAGTATTTCTACTGTCTTGGCTTTTTAACCTTCCTTTTATTAGGTTTTTTCACTCGAGGAGTTACTCTTAAAGGTGTCTTGGCATCTCGTGGCCAAGACATATTCCTAGGATCAAATCAAGATATTTCAGCTTCCCCGAGGTCTGAGAAAAGAAAATCAGTCCTTGAAGGTGATTTTGAAGAAGAGGATGAGGGCTCCTTGGTAACTAGGGCTCCTTGGTAACTAGACCAAGAGCCAGGAGATGAATTGTTTCTAATGATGAGATCAATATCTCTCCTGACCTGCCCCTTTCCGAACCTGTCGTTGTTCCGGTGGTTATTCCTGATGATGACATTTCTCCCCCGTCTGATATTGTTGACTCTATAAACCAGCTTTTTATCAGTGGTTTTAGTAGTGGTCCTTTAGGTCCGGTTTTGGATGAACTTCCCTTGTCTTCATCTACCGTTCCTGTGATTGTTGCTTTGCCTCCCTCATCTGTTACTTCTATTCCTTTCTCTACCGTCCCTTCTCCAAAAATCACTCCTCTCATAATTCATCATACAGAAGTAGGTTCCTTGAGTAAGAGTTCCACTATGAGGAGTGTTACCATTGAAGTTCCTGCTAATAGCAGTCTCTTGAGGAAATCTGGGCAAGCTGATACCTAGCTCAAACCCTTGATTGGTCCCACTAAGAAAGCAAAACTTGAGAGTCATAGTAATATGACTCTCTTGAATGACATTGTTCATGCCATTTTGAAGGTACCCCTTAATCTCTTGTTTTATCAAGATTCTTTTTTCTTTAGGAATTTTTAATCTTATATCTTTCACATGAACAGGTCAACCTCATTGGTACCGAGTTTATGAATCGAGTTCCTCTTTTAGAGAAACTGGCTCGTGACCTGGAGAAAACTGCTCACGATGTAGAAGAAGCTGCTCGTGACTCTCAATTGGAGGCCAACAATTGGAAAGGCCAGTATGAAAGTTCGCAGATTGATATGGACATTTTGGAGAGAAGAAAAAGTTCCCTATAGAAACAAGTCCAAACTCTTACCTCTGGATTGGCAACGGTCAAGGCTACTTCAGATCAGTCTAAGAGAGAAAAAGAACTTTTTGCGGAGAAATTATCCATGGTTGCTGATGAAAATAAATCTCTAAAAGCTTTGTTAGCTCAGAAGGAAATACATGCAAAAGGGGTGGCACAAGAGCTTGCTCAAGTACAAGAGGATTTGCGACCCTCTACAGACAAAGTTCGTGCTTTAGAAAATTCTCACACCTCATTACAGTCATCTCATGATTCTATTTTGCTTAAGAATGAGGAGCTTAAGAACGAAGTTACGGCCTGGGAGAAGGATTATGAACTTCTCGAGGAATCCTCCAACATTGAAGTGAGTTGGACTTTTCTCAAGACTCGCCGTGACATTTTGGTAGAGGTGAGCCTGGAAGATTTTAACCTTGAATCCGAGTTGGCTAAGGTAAATGAAGCCATTGAGAGAGCACAACAGCCACCGGATTTTTCATCTCCTGAAACTAGTCTTCCCGTAGTTGAAAACTCTTTGATTGAGGTTCCTTCAAATGAAACTTCTTTAATTGAGACGGCTTTAGTTGAAGCTTCCATAGATGAAGTTCCTTTATCTGAAGTCCCCGTGTCTGCTATTCCTAAGACTCTTGTGTCTAATGAGATCACTGCTAGTGTTGCACTTTCTTTAAGTTCTTCCGCGCCTATCATCATTAGTCAAGTTGGGGTTTTGCCCGTGGATGTTGCCAATACTATGACTGAAGATCAACTCTTAGCTGTTGATGATGCAAATGCAGTTGAGCCTGTAAATGATCCCTCTTCAGTTCTTTTATCATAAGAGGTTCTTTTTTGTAATTTGAGATTTCCCCTTTTTGCAAGTGCCCCTCTGGAAGTCTATGTTCAAAGTTTTTGGTTTATTATAATAACTTTTTGTAGTTAAACTCCTGACTTAGAGTTTTTTAAGACTTCAAGTCCCCAAGTTTTGTTTAAGGGGCACTTTTGATTCGATGATCAAGTTTTATACTTGACTTTTAATATTTAAGAAGTTCGTTTTTTCAAACTTCCGTCTGTTTTATTCATGCCTCTTATTTTTGTAGGACTTAAAGAATAGATTGCATCTTTATTTTCTGAAAATGCTTTCATTATTCTCACGATTAAAGAACATGAGTTTTATAAAAGAGGGCCTTTTTATATATTGACACTTGATGAAGAGGACGTCTCAACTTCATAATGGTGTTTTATACGATATAAGAAATAGGAACATACATATTTATCTGGAATAACTTGAACAAGTTTTTATTTATGAACTTTGACAAGTTGTAAATCATTCCTTACATGTATTTGAATTACATCTATAACTTTCTCGTAACTGTTTTTCTTGTAACAGATTTACAAAAAATAGAACAATAGATACTGGGTTTTTCCTTATAACCCGTTTTCATATACAGCCTTTACCCTAAATTAGGAAGGGTTTGAGAGGTAATTCCATTGTTCTCATGGGAAAGAATACTATGATGGAATGTCATGACTTGTTTAGCTTCCACTCTGCACTTGACTTCCTTTAGGCTTGATTTTACTCCGTCTTCTTTGCCTTTTATATACACGTCACTGTATATTCTATGTAGTCCTCCAAGTGTTTGAGTGTTGAAGTATGAAGCCTCAAACACTTGATATTTTTCTCCATCTGGCCCCTTTCCTAAAAAGGAAATACGTACGGGACTCGGGGGTATGATTATAGGTGAAGACTGCTTTACTCGTGTATATTTCTATCAGAATTATTGTAACCCTAGGCCTAGAATTTTAGTGTACTCCATTTTGCCTTACAGGTCGTGACTCATTATTTAGTACGGGTAAGCGTTTTGCCTATTATCTAAAATCGTTAGTCAAAAAATTGTTAATAATTCAAAAAAATAAAATCTAACATAATGATACCTGATCGAGTGTTTTTCCTTAGAAGTAATATCTCTTCAAATGAATAACATTCCAATGTGAGGTAAGTATTTTTCCGTCCATTGTCTCCAACTCATATGCTCATTTCCCTGCAATATCATGAATTCTATAGGGCCCTTCCCAAGTTGGACTTAACTTACCAGCGTTGGCTGACTTTGTAGATTGAACGACCTTTTTAAGCACGAAGTCCCCAATTTTGAAGTATCGCAAACGAGCTTTCCTATTGTAATATCGTTCGATCACTTGCTTTTGTGCGGCCATTCTTATTAATGTAGCCTCTCTCCTGCCTTCTAACAGATCTAAATTGACCCGCATCTCTTCATCATTAGATTCCTGCGTTGCTTGGGACACCTTCGTGCTTGGCTCCCCTATCTCAACTGGGATAAGTGCCTCAGCCCCGTAAAGCAAGGAAAAAGTGGTCTCACCTGTGCTTGTTTTTGTGGTTGTGCGATATGCCCATAAGACTCCAGGTAATACTTCAGGCCAGTTACCCTTTGATTCCTCTAATCATTTCTTTAAATTATTGATTGATGATTTTATTTGTCGATTCCGCTTGCCCATTCCCTACTGGATGATATGGTGTTGATGTTATCCTTTTTATTTGCCAACTTTGAAGGAATTCTATGACCTGAGCTCCGATAAATTGTGGACCATTGTCACATACAATTTCTTTTGGTACACCAAATCGACAAATGATATTTCGCCAAATGAAATCCTTGACTTCTTTTTCTCTTACCCTTTTAAATGCTCCTGCTTCTACCCATTTAGTAAAATAGTCGGTGAGTACGAGTAGAAATTTTACTTGTCCTTTAGCTTGAGGCAATGGTCCAGCTATGTCCATTCCCCATTTCATAAATGACCACGGTGCAATAACCGGATGTAACAACTCAGCAGGTCTATGCATATTATTACCGTATCTCTGGCATTTATACGAAGCTCGTTGCTTTTTCTTCCATTTTGGGCCAGTAATATCCTGCCCTGATCAAAGTTCTTACCAGTGACCTTCCTCCTGTGTGATTTCCACAATGTCCTTCATGTATTTCCCTCATTACATATTCCATTTGAGAAGGTCCAAGGCATCTTGCTAATGCGCCACCAAACATCTTTCGATAAAGGTTACCTTGTTTTAAATAGTAACGAGCTGTATCTTTACGAAGTGCATGTGCTTTTGTCTTGTCATCAGGTACGGTACCATACTGCAAAAAAGCTACAAGTTCATTTCTCCAATCCCAAATTAGAATATTAAAATTTACCTCGTTCTTATCAGGTTTGAGAATCGAGTGAAATAAATGTATAACTGAGGCATTGACATCCTTTGTTATATCAGTTGCTAATGCAAGGTTTGCTAAGGCATTTTCTTCAACATTATCATCCCTTGGTATTTGTATAACCCTCCAAGACTGGAACTATTTTATCAGTTCCCTTACCTTTTCCAAGTATTGTTGCATCCTTACCTCCCTGGCTGTGTAAGTCCCCAGCATTTGATTAACCACGAGTTGAGAATCACTTTTGATCACCACGACTTATCCCAAGTTCTCGTGCCAATTCCAGATCTACAATCACAGCTTCATACTCTGCTTCATTATTAGTTACGGAATGACATTTAATAGCTTGCCTAATAGTTTCTCCCGTGGGTAGTATTAAACAATTTCTAACCCTGCACCTTTAATGTTAGACGATCCATCAAAAAAATTAAGTCCATATTCCTGGATTTGCTCTATTGAGTACCTGAACTTCTTTTTCTGCTTCTAATTGCATCCCTTGGCTAAAATCAGCCACGAAATCTGCCAGTACTTGGGATTTTATTATTGTTCTGGGTAGGTATGTGATTTTATATTCACTTAATTCTATAGCCCATTTAGCTAATCTTCCTGACAATTCATGTTTATGCAGTATGTTATGTAAGGGAAATGCAGTTACTACGGCAATTGGGTGACATTGGAAATATGGTCTCAATTTTCTAGATGCCATGATTAAAGCTAGTGCTAATTTCTCTAACTGCGGATACCATGTCTCTGCATCTAACAAAGATTTACTAACATAATAAATAGGATATTGTTTACCTTGTTCTTCCCAAACCAAAACAGCACTTACCGCGACTTCTGAAACAGCAAGGTAGATGAAGAGCCTTTCACCAGTCTTAGGTTTCTCTAACAATGGTGGATTTGCCAAATATGTTTTCAAGTTTCTAAGTGCTTGTCGACAGTCTTCATTCCATTCAAAGTGATCTTGCTTTTTAAGGGCTGAGAAGAACTTGAAACACTTTTCTGATGATTTTGAGATGAATCTTCCCAAGGTTGCGATCCTTCCTATCAGTCTTTGAACTTCTTTTTTATTTGTTAGTACATCAGGAATTTCCTCAATAGTTTTAGTCTGAGCTGGGTTCACTTCAATACTACGGTTAGAAACAAGAAAACTCAAAACAATTCCTGATGCCATACCAAATGCACATTTTTCTAGGTTCAATTTCATATTATATTTTCGTAAGATTCCAAATGCTTCAGATAAATGTGATAGATGATCCTCTGAATGTTGAGTCTTAACTAACATGTCATCTATATAAACTTCCATGGTCTTACCTAAATGTTCTTGAAACATTTGAGTAACTAACCTCTAATACGTTGCACCAGCGTTTTTAAGACCAAAGGGCATTACTTTATAACAATAAGTCCCCCTGTCCGTTATAAAAGATGTTTTTTCCTCATCTTCTGGATCCATTTTGATTTGGTTATAACCTGAGTATGCATCTAAAAAACTTAATAGTTCATGTCCTGCAGTAGCATCAATTAACTGATCTATATGTGGTAAAGGAAAAGAGT
Organism: Nicotiana glauca; assembly: GCA_026770625.1. NCBI lineage: Eukaryota > Viridiplantae > Streptophyta > Magnoliopsida > Solanales > Solanaceae > Nicotiana > Nicotiana glauca. The sequence goes on along the minus strand of MU775872.1, from coordinate 145,729 downwards.
CCTTCGGATAGGCTTTATTAAGATCAGTGTAATCCACACATACGTGCCACTTACTATTCTTCTTAGGAACCACAACAGTGTTAGTCAACTAGTTAGGATATTTTACATTACGAATTGACCCTATTTTGAGCAATTTTTGAACCTCTTCTTGAATCACTTGATTCTTAAAAGCCCCTTGCTTTCATTTCTTTTGCTTGACTAGGGGATATGATGGGTCTTCATTCAATTTATGAGTCATGACCTCCGGTGGTATCCCTGTCATGTCAGAATGGGACCAAGCAAAACAATCTGCGTTAGCTTTTAAAAATTCAATTAACTTACGTTTTACCTCTGGGCTGAGATTTGCTCCTATATACACTTTCCTCTTGGGCCAGTGTATAAATAAAACCATAGCCTCTAACTCTTCGATCGTCGTTTTAATGTTCTCGTTTTCCTCTGGTTCTTGAATAGTGTCAGGCCTTGAATCCACGTCTGTTTTTCCTTTTTCAGTTAAGGTTGAAGTTGCTCCCTCCTTAACTGAATTCTGTAATTGCTATTTGTCTTCGCTTTGAACAGTTGAATCTGCAACGGAGTTTACACTCCTGGATGTTTGTTGATCACCTCTAATCTGGCAAATTCCCCATGGTGAGGGAAATTTAATAACTTGATGCAACGTTGACGGTACAACATCCATATCATGGATCCATGGCCTCCCAAGGATTATGTTATAAGCCATTTCCAAATCTACCACCTGGAACTTAGTATCTTTGACAACACCTTCTACAAAGGTGGTAAGGATCACTTCGCCCTTGGTTATGACATTGGAATTATCAAACCCTGACAAAGTATGTGCTTTTAGAACCAACTTGTCCTCAGCTTGCATTTCGTGTAACACTCGTATCAAGATAATATTTACTAAACTACCTGGATCAATCAGAACACGTTTCACATTAGTATCATGTACGAGTAATGATATTACCAGTGCGTCGTTATGTGGAGTCATGAGGCCTTCTGCATCTGCGTCACTAAATGTGATATTCTCCTCCTCCAACATGTGTCGTAACCGCTTTCCATGAGTGATCGTCATTTTGGATATTTTATTGGCTGCAGTATACGAGACACCATTGATATCTTCTCCTCCACTTATAACGTTGACTATCCGTTTCGGAGAGGGCAACTTCGGGGGCTCCTGTCTATTTTTCATATATGCTTGTTTACCTTTCTCACTGAATAATTCAGTGAGATATCCTTGCTTTAATAAATGATCCACCTCACTTTGTAAAAATCTGCAATCTGTGGTTTTATGTCGTGATCATTATGGAATTCACACTAGTGATCAGGGTTTCTTCTACTTGGGTTTGATCTCATCTCCTTCGGCCACCGTACCTTATCTCCCATACCTCTTAAAATAGCCACGAGCTCGGAAGTAGTTACATTAAAATTATAACCACCAAACCTTGCCTTCAAACTAAAGGTGTTAATCGGGCGGGTTGGAACGGGCTGGACAAAAAAAACGTCAGCCCGTACGGGTTAGGGGTGGGTTGTTATCGGGCTGGGGTTAACGGGTTGGTGGCGGGCTAGGATTTTTCGGGTTCTATAGGGCCCGTACGGGTTCGGGCTTAACGGGCTCGGGCGGGTCGGGCTATATATAATTTATTTTTTTAAATTAAGTTATGTGAACTTTGGCAACGGTAAGATTTTAATAAAAAAATAAAAAATATATATATATTATGGGTTAACGGGCTGAACCGGGCTGTAGCCCATTAAGAACCCGTTAAGGGCTTAACGGGTAGTAGCGGGTTCGGCCACCCGTTTAAAAAAAATTAATGTTTGTAGCCCGCCCCCCGCCCAACCCGTCCCAACCCGCATTTTTTGCTACAGTAACGGGCTGGACCAGGCTGACCCGGGTTGAACCGGGCTGTTAGCGGGTCAGCCCGACCCGATTAACACCTCTACTTCAAACTCCCATCATCATCTTGCTGTCCACGTATGCCTAGATCATTGCTGAACCTTGATGAAGAGCCTGATTCTCTATGTCTGGGCTTGTGATCGTACCTTTCTTGTTTTGACCTTGAGTCTTTACCCGCGGGTCCTATATAAGGATCGTACCTATTTTTATCGGATCTCCTTTCATTGTCTACATGCCTTGAACTTGTTTTCTCATCTGCTTTAGGTCGCAAGATGATATCTTCCTCGATCCTCATTTTGTGTTATACCTGTTGTAGACGTCGTTCCACGTTGTTGCTGGGAATTCTCGAAGGCTTTCTTTGAGTCTCCTCGTGGATTCTGAACTTTTCTCATTCAGATTACTAGCAAAATCTGTGGCTACCCAATTGTCAGGTACTCGTGGTAGCAACATTCTTTCCCGTTAAAATCTATCTAAAAATTCTCTCAGTAACTCGGAATTTTCTTGCTTGATTTTGAAGATGTCCTCCATCCTCTTTTCAATTTTTTGAGCTCCCGAATGTGCTTTAATAAACAAATCTGCAAGCTAAGCAAAAGAATTTATAGAATTTTCAGGTAGAAGAGAACACCAGGTTAAAGCTCCTTTGGTGAGTGTTTCACTAAATTTTTTGACTAGGACCGATTCAATTTCTTGCTTAGTCAAATCATTCCCTTTGACTCCTATGGTGAATGCAGTGATGTGGTCTCGAGGGTCTGATGTTCCATCGTACTTTGGAATATCAGGCATTTTAAATTTCTTCAAAATTAGGAGGGGGGCGGCACTCGGCTTCCATGGTTGTTGAGAATGTTTGTCTATGTCAACCTCTTTGATCACAGGTGGTACCCCAGATATTTGTTCTATGCGTTCATTTTGCTCCTTAAGCTGTTTCTGCAAGGTTAGTAAGAGATTTTGTATATTAGAATTAACTTGATTACCAGGGTCTCCTTCTTGCATTTCACTAGGAGTTCCACTACTGCCTGAATTAGCCAGTCCAGAACTGGGGTTCTCTAAAGTATTATTGTTTGGAGTTGGTGTGGGCGGAGCAACAGGTAACTGATTAACGAAGGCTTGAACAACTTTACTAACTTGAGAAGCAATTATTTTTTGTAATGCCTCATTCATATCTTCAACATTGTTGAGTTGATCCTGTTCATTTGCATGAAATCCATCAAGAGTGCCTTCACGAGATCGTCGTGGAGAGCCTCGTGGAGAACCTTGTGGAGAATCTCCTTGAAGTTGTTGGATTGTTTGAATTTCTGGAAGTCCTGGGGTGTTGTCGTTGTTGTTTGACATGACTGATGTGAACAAGAAAATCAAATAAAAATATCGTTGATTATCAGATTTCCGGTAACGGAACCAATTTGTTCAACCAAAAAATGAATTTTTAGTCAAATATGGAAAATAGAAGAATCGGGTTACTGATAATCAAAAAAATAAATAGAGAAAAGAACTTTCAAGTACTCACATATGAAAGCTTATAAATCAAAGTATATTTCAATGATGCCCCCTCCACTGATTACATATTTCTCCTTTTATAGGTCTCTTTGGAGAATCTTCGTAAATGTACGTTACACCTAAGCCATAATGACGCTATTATGAAAATTTAATGACATTAAATTTTGTGTTACATAATCATTACATTGAATATAAATATTCTTTAGCAACTTCATTATTTATGTCTCTTGAAATGATGTATATTTAACTTCTTATTTGACCAGGTTCATTATCCTTTTCGTATCTCGTACGTAATTACGCTTAAATAGGGACGGGCTTCCGAGCCTCTTATCTCGTACCTCCTTTTTGATCCTGTATCTCTTTTTTATCCTTTTGTGTCGTACCTCTTTTATCCCGCATCATTCTACAATTCTTTGACCAATTATAACCTTTTGATGGTTCCACGTGTCATGTATTATCCTCATTCATTTATGTATATATTTTTTCCCAATACAACAGAGGCATTAAGAAATTAAACTGTTGAAAAAGGGTGAAAGCCTTACTCCTTGTAGAGCATAAGTTGCCTGTATATATTCCACAATATCTGCACTTTCATTTGGATCTTCTAAGCAGTGACGGATCTATATGGTTCTTTGTGGGTGCTCAAGCACCCATTACAATTAATAGGATTTAATAAATTTATATAGGTAATTATGAAAATATTTATATAAATATTGAGTGAGCACCCATAACAAAACTCCTTTTTCGTGTTCTTCTAGAAATTTTATCGGTAAGCGCTCACGACTTTAAGATCCTGAATCCATCATTGCTTCTAAGTATGGACCTAAAAACAAAGTCATTACATTTCATGTATACTATAGCATCAACAACAAACTCAGTGTAATCTCATAAGTAGAGTATAGGGAGAATAGTGTATACGCAGACCTTACTCCTACCTTTAAGAAGGCAGAGAGGCTGTTTTTGGTAGATCCTCGGCTTAGAAAAAGTAAAATAAAGGCAATAACAAGCACACCAATTAGATAACCGAAGCAAAAACATAAAAGTAACACTAAGTACTGCGATCAGAAAGGCAAAACGAAAGCAACAACAATAATCACATAAGTAAAGGAATACGAAAATACACAAATAATACTATCTCTTATACTAAAGCTACTGTTACGGACTAGGAAAATGCTCGACTACCTATCCTAACCATTTACTTTTATTCTTAACATCCACACTTTCCTATCCATGGTCATGTCCTCAGTAAGTTGGAGCAATGCCATATCTTGTCTAATCACCTTTCCTCAATAGTTCTTCAGTCTACCTCTATCTCTCCTTAGGCCCTCCTCTCACACCTCCTCACCGGTGCATCTGTGTCTCTCCTCTTCATATGTCCGAACCATTTAAGTCTCGCCTTCCATATCTTGTCCTCCACAGGGGCCACACCTACCTTGTGCTGAATAACTTCATTTCTAATTCTATCTAACCTGGTATATATGCCCGCACATCCATCTCAATATCCTTATTTCAGCCAACTTTATCTTTTGGACATGTGAGTTCTTGATTGGCCTAACAGCACTCCTCCATGTATACTTTGAATCCTATATTGCACAGTATATAGGTTTTGTTCATCATCAATTTCCTAGTAACATGTACCTGTGAAGTATGTGGGAAAGCTTTAGTTCTACAAGCACCTCACATACAACTTTGCAAAACAGAGAAGGCTGGAAAAATGACACTAGTGCAAGTAGGTTATGTATAATGTGGATATATATTATTCAGCAAAATTTGTTTTTACATGCTGATTGAAAAAATGTAATAGAATTCTTAATTTAGATTCATTTAAACCAAACTGACAGCAGAATGCTTTATAAGTAAGCATGAGCTAACCTCGTATGCCCATATCACAAGCGGCTTCGGTGGCAGTTTAGATAGCCTATAGGCTATAAGAGCAGGGACGGACGTAGTATTTCGGTTACGGATTCACTTGAACTTATATATTTCGACACGGAATATAAATTTATAGGTAAAAGCGTTCTAAAAATTCAACAAATATTAGATTTGAACCCATAACTTTAACGATATAATTAATTCAATGTAAAATTCAATCTATTAAATTATAATCCTGGATCCGTCTCTACCTAAGTGGACCCCTTGAAAAGTAACAACATATAATTCGTTAGGAAGTAGTAGAGAGAGAACGGAAGAGCGAAGTAATGTGAGCAAGGCAACACTTGCTAGGAAAGTACTTATTCCCAAAAGAGATTGGCGTTAACACAAATCGCATTTGTATTTTACAAGTAGCATTTGTAATTGTGACTTATAAGTCCCATTTGATGATTGCTTTTTATAAGTTGTATTTGGAAATTGCGTTTCATAAGTCACATTTGTATTGTGATTTATAAATTGCATTTGTCACTAATAGATTAAACCGAGGGGAGAGAACAACGAATTGTGTAGCTGTTGATGCAACGGAAACAGTTGAACTCACTACCAAAAAGAATTACCCCAAATCCGATTTTGTCTCTCCTAGAAACGAAATTCTTGTTCACGAACTAAGTACGTTTTTTCTTCTTTTACTATGTTTGTATCTTTGTAGGGAGATTATCACCTTGTTGACCTCTCTGAAGAAGGGGAGCATTGATTTATAGAGAGGCGAAGTTCTCAGAGAAAATAAAACTATCGTGAAAAACCAACCCACATTGATTCCCACGCTCCCCCTTACTTCTCAACGTGCGGTAGTTTTATTTTAGGAGTTAAACCTTCCCTAGGTAACTTCCCTTAATTATATCTCCTTTAAAAAACAGGTCGGGTCAGTCCATATGGGCGACCCGCGATCCAAATTCAATGTCCAACATCTCTCACTTCGCACATGATGGGCTAGACCCAAACACACGTAATTCATACAAGTAAATAGATCGTGTGACCTGTGAGCATTAAGAGCTACACTATTCTTACACCCTTTAAGGTTGTTTAATAGCTCTACGTAGAAATTCAATCACATGCCGAAAGGATTCACTACTATATGAGGATCTTATTATTACTCGCAATACCCCAAACATTGTTGGCTATTCTAGTAGCTAGTTATCAGATCCCTCATCCTAGAAAAGAGGCAAACTCGAGTTCATGTTTAACTTTGTATCCACAATTACACCCAATACTCTCATGGTAAGTGTAATGGTCGACCTATGAATATAGGTTAAATTACTAAATTTTAGTCGCCTTCCCTTTCTACTCGAATTCCTAGACATGCACTGCATTGCCGAATCACTCATGGCTAGTAGTGACATGCTAAAGTAGCAATACTGACTGGCACTTCAAGCGATAGTAAAAGGTCAAAACGTATTCTTATAAAATTTGATTTAACTTCTTTGGGATCTCACACAATGAAGAAATAGGGATTCATTCTTCCATTTTCCCATGGTCGATAGCACACGTGGTATGAAACACATATTACGGTGTTCTCACCTTATATTGGCTCGTGTATCTTATTCTTTTAATCATTCAACACCATACAGATTTTGGTCTAGACACCTCCAAATGTCTAACCTGAGTTTCTCACTTCAATAATCCTCAAACCCGCATCTTAGAGAAACTTCCATCTGGCTTACAAAATAAGTCATAATCAAATTGTAAAATTCGTAAGTCTGATTAGTTATCATGACTGGCCTCTACAAGTGAATATAACCTCACATTATCCAAGGTTCTATAAGGTCTCATCTCTTCACGATTCTTAACGTAAGAGGCGATTGCTCGTGTGAGAGAGCCAATCTCGTGACTTGTTCGACACACTTTATCAACAAAATATTAATCACATGCATACGAGATATAAACACAAATTCAAGAGTTAAATATTGATGAGAATATTATAATACTAAAGCCATTTTACAATACATAAATATGTTCATGTCCAGCAAACCTAGAGCCATAACATGTTTCTCAAATAGGTCTCTAGATATCGCCTTTGTAAAAGGATCAGCTATCATGCTTTGCGTAGGAATGTACTGTAAGTTTATCTCTCCACTTGCTACCATACTTGATGTCAATATGTTTGGTCTTGCTGTGATACTTTAGATATTTTGTATATGCAATAGTCGCTTGACTATCACAATATAGAATTATGTCACCCTGAGAGTTCTTTGCAATATCCAAATGTTCAATGAATCTCTTCAACCAAACAGCTTCTTGTACTGCAGACGCACAAGCTATGAACTCAACTTCCATTGTTGAAAGGGTTGTACAGGTTTGTTTCTTACTTTTCCATTATATAGCACCACCATTAAGTAAGAAGGCATAACCAAATGTTGATTTTCTATCATTCCGATCACCAACCCAACCAGCATTTGTATATCCTCTCAAGTATAAATCATTTCCACTATAACATAGTGAATAATCTGTTGTTCCCTTCAGGTATCTGAAAATTCTCTTCACAGCTTTCCAATGATCTCTTCCAGAATTGGATTGATACCTGCTAACCAAACCTACGACATAACAAATGTCTGGGCGAGTACACATCATAGCGTATATCAAGCTCCCGTCAGCACTTGAATATGGAACTCGAGACATGTCTTTCTTTTCATTTTCAGTCCTGGGACACATTTCAAGGCTTAAAATTTCACCTCGCTATAGGAGTATCCATGGATTTGCAACCATTCATGTGAAAACATTCCAAAATTTTCTTTATATAAGTTTCTTGAGATAGACTTAATAACTTTTTGGGATGGTCTCTTTGGATCTTAACTCCAAGGATATAGTCTGCCTCGCCTATATATTTCATGTCAAATGACTTTGAAAGCCATGACTTGATAGTTTTCAAATACTCCAAATTGTTTCCGGCCAATAAAATATCGTCCACATAAAGAGAAAGAATTACAAACATCCCATTAGACTTCTTCACATAAATGCAATGGTCTTCATCGATCATGGTGAAATCACATGAGATCATTTTCTTGTGAAATCTCAAATACCATTGCCTTGAAGATTGCTTCAGACCATAAATAGATCTCTTCAATTTACAGACCTTCTTTTCTTGGCCTTTAATGATGAAGCCTATAGGATGTTCCATGTAGATTTCTTCATTCAGTTCTCCATTGAAAAAAGTTGTCTTCACGTCCATTTGATGTAATTCCAAATCCAAATGTGCAACAATAACCAAAAGTAAGCGAATTGAGGTAAACTTCACAACTGGTGAAAATGTTTCCTCATAATCTATTCCAGCTTCTTGAGTAAAGCCTTTTGCCACCAATCGTGCCTTGTATCTTTCTATTGATCTGTCCGCTTTGTGTTTAACTTTGAGAACCCATTTGTTCCCAATGGCTATAAGCCCAGGCGGAAGATCAACTAGATCCCAGACTTTGTTGGTTTTCATGGACTCTAATTCTTCTTTCATTGCTTTCATCCACTCATCTTTTCCAGGGTTCGATAAAGCATCAGTCACAGACTTTGGCTCATCCATTTGTGTGGGAGATATCAAGAAAATATAATCTTCAATTTCATAAGTACGTTTGGGTATATTTTTCCTGGCACTCTTTCATAGTTGAAATTCAAGTTCATCAGAAGGATTTTGGGATTGGGAGTTCCCACTCCCGCTCCTACTCGGATCAAGAATAAGATCTTGATCAATTTGATTATCAATTGTGTCAGAAAACACTTGCTGACTATCTGAGTTCAATATTTCATAAAGAGTCTCTCCATTCTTTACCTCTCCCTTCTTTGGAAAATCATTTTCCAAAAATGTGACATCTCACGATTTAATCTCAGTAACACTTCCATCCTCTAATTCACCAATGAACACATACCCTTTGGAGTGTTATGAATATCCTATAAAGATACATTTCTTGCCTTTTGGACCTAATTTATCAACATAAACAACCACCCAGTATAATCCCATTTAGTGGGGTTTTGGGAGGGTAGTATGTACGTAGACCTTACCCCCACCCTGGGGTAGAGAGGCTGTTTTCAAATAGACCCTCGATATCCTTCCCTCCAAGAACTTCCCACCTTGCTCTTTGGGAGACTCAAACTCACAACTTTTTGGTTGGAAGTGGAGTTTGCTTACCATCAGAACAACCCTTCTTGGACCTAATTTACCAAACTTGCTAAAATAATCTTTTACATATGCAGCACAACCCCAAGGTCGTAAATCCTCTAAGGTTGGTTTATGACCATTCCATAGCTCATAAGGAGTGGAAGAAACTGATTTAAAAGGCACTTTTTTCAATATATAAGTTGCAGTCAATAACGCATCTCCCCACAAGGAGATAGGTAAATTTGCATGCGCCATCATGGACCTTATCATGTCCAGCAGTGTTCTACTTCTTCTCTCTGCTACACCATTTTGTTGAGGTGTGTATGAAATAGTTAACTGTCTGATGATTCCCTTTTCATTGCACAATCCTTCAAATTATTTTGAAAGATATTCACGCCCTCTATCGGTTCTTAAGGTCTTAATCCTTTTGTCTAATTGATTCTCAACTTCATTCATATATTTCTTAAGGCATTCGAGTGCTTCAGATTTATGAGAGATCAGATAGACATAACCAAAGCGTGTGAAATCATCAATGAACGTAATGAAATATAAAGCACCAGACCTAGCCCTCACATTCATTGGACCACAGATATCAGAATGGATTAATTGCAATGGAAAATAAGCTCTCTTAGTCTTTCCAAATGGTTTACGTGTAATCCTTCCAGCAAGACAATTTTCACAAGTTGGCATTTCAATTTTAGAGAAAGGACCTAGATGTCCTTTCTTAGCCAATCTATTCATTCGATCCTGCCCTATGTGATGTAATAACATCAACATCATTGTTACTAGTATCACACCTACTTTTTATGCTACTACACACCCGGAAGGAGTGTATAGTAAAGGGAGTTTTTTCAATTAAAGGACAATCAAAACGGGATTTGTTATTAAGAAATGGAGTCGCCATTTGAGAGATTTATGGTGTCCCAAGTCACCGGTTTGAATCCCGAATCGAGCAAAAAAAAAAGTTGACTCCGTATTACAGTCTACGAACTAGAAATCAGAAATCCGGATAAGGAATTCTGTTAACCCGGGAGAAGGTGTTAGGCATTCCCGAGTTCCGTAGTTCTAGCACAGTTGCTCAACTGTTATATTCAGCTTAAATTATCTAATTTTTAATACGTGTCTTTACCTATGTGCTTTTAACTTTGAATCGCTTTTATTATTATTATTGAGAATTGCAACGTCGTGAAAACGCATCTCGAACCACGTCACATCAATGTACCCGTGGTTATTGACACATTTCGACTCTGTTGAGATTTGGATTTGAGTCACATAAATGTGAACTCGAGTTTAGGGAGGTAATGTTATTAAAATACGCGCCTAAAGAGACTAATATTTGGGGGAAGGCCGTGAAATTAGCTAAATGGCCCGTCCCGAAATCTAAGTATTTTAATACAAACAAAAATTGAGGGCCCCGCAACTTATGTGTTTTAGCCGGCGAGGCTCATCTCATATGTTTTTAAAAGGGCAAACCTAAAAGCAACCATGGTTCTCTAATTTGTTTGTCTCTAAAAAAAAGAAATCCTAATTTATTCACTGAGATTATCCTTAATGTTCAAACGTGCTTAACAATTATAATCAAGGAAAAATCGCATTCACTTATTAATGAAATAGTGATCCTTAGAATCCTAGTTTAAGACTTGGATTACTTATGTATTAGCTACTGGAAACATGATCGTGAAAACCCGGTTATTTTTTTTTAGGTTGATTCGAACCAATATTACTAATTGGCATTAATGAACCTGCTATTGAAATGGAGAACACGACTATCAAATGGATTCAACTTATGCTACCTAAATCAAATTGACCAACTTATTGTCCAAAACTTAACAGACTTGACCATTGCTTTACTGACTTATACTCAAACACTAATATTAGTTTAGGAGGACCATTTTGAGTTCACATGCCAATCAAAATAAAAGAAACTTGCTCATGAGAAATGGTTTAAGCCTTGAACTAATATTAACCAGTATGTCAAAATTACAACTACTGAAACACGTTGGGCTTAGAAATGAACTTGATATGGTCAGTACCTCCTGCTTTCAACTTAGTTGTATTTTAAAACTGCTTTTGGTTTTTAAATTTTAAACAGTCAAATGCTCCAACTAAATAAATGCTAACCATACTAAGTCTAAAGCTAGAATAATCATAAATCATCAGTCCAGCAGCCTATATAATTCAACAAAATCAGTCCAGTTATACACCCTAATTAATTACAGCGTACAGCCAACCAAACTATATAAGTTGTATAAAAACATAATGAAACTATGAGTACAACATATCTATGGCGGAAAACTTCAGTTTCATTTTTCATTATTCCAGCAGGAGACAAAACATTGAAACAGCCTGAGATATGTACCTGGAAATCAAATCAAATAAAACAGGAGAAGTCAGCAGCAAGTAGTCAACATGCAGCAATACAGTAGCAGTTTCAACAAGCAGGGAAAAATCACAGCCAAGTCTAGAATCCCAGCAATGAAAACAGCCAATATACAGCCTATAATTGACTTGAACAAACCAAATTCAAGCTCGAAACCAAACCAGGAAGTGCTTGAAACCAAATCAACCAATAAGTGGATTGAAAATAATTTGAAAAGGTTCAAACAAACTAGAAAACTGGTTCCAGGATACTCAAGAGACTTCAGATACCAACCAGCCAATACTAGTGGAAATCAAGACTTAGAATCTCGCTAAAACAGGGGTGTTTCCTCAAGCCTTAAGATACTCAAGTGCTAAGATGTTCTTTTCTTTTATTTTCAAGTGTTCCTAAGGTGTTCTCTAGCTCTTCAAGACAGAATGCCTTAGATCTCAGAATACTCTCTATTTTTCTCTCAATGTTTTGGACTATCAACTCTTCTCCTCTTAAGCTCTCCAAATGTTCTGCTCAAAAAATCCCCCTTTTCTCAAATGACTCCTTCTATATTTATACCCGACTCTTGAACCCTTTCCAGCCTCCTTTTTTCTTTACAGTTGTAAAAGAAAAAATCTTTTATTATTACCCCATGCTTTTTACGTTCCAGCTTGTAATATTCCTCTACTATGTGTATCCTTTTAGCTTTTTATCATTAACCTACTGTTTCTGATTTCCAATTAGTAAAGGCACTAGGCCAACCCCCTTATTCCCCTTTTTGATTAAATTATTCAATGGTTCAGTGGCCCACTGAACATTCAACTGGCAGACCATTCGAAATGAGCAAATCCACTTGAACTAAACATATTTCCAAACTTCAATCCCAAACTACCCTCCTGATATTCATGAAACTGCAGCTATAATCAATTCACCTAATTGTCAATCCTAGTTTGGTTCCTTAAATGTCCAGAGTATATTACACTTGAAATTTTCACTATTCAATTAAGACTGATGAACAATTCGAATGAGAACAAACAAACAATAAGCACTGGAAAAAGATGAGAATCCAGATTTTTAAACACAAATTAGAAACAATTTGACTACAAGCTGAACTTCAAAACAGAACTGACTCCTAATGCTCAGGGGCAACTTCGATATCAACTAAAATCTAAAATCATATACTTAAGGATACAGACTATTCGATGAAACGACTCAATCTATAACATATCAATCAATCAGAAAAATGGACCAAGAAAAGGGTCCAAAAGAGGAGAAGAAGATAATCGACAAAAATAATGAAAAATCAAACAAAATACAACAAACTTAAAACAAACAAACAATGACAAAAAATAGAACAGAAAAGGAAAGGAAAATACCTATAAATCAGAAACCAAACAAACTTTGATCAGTCGAAGTCTTGACTCGAGCTTTTGAGGCCAAAATGGACCTTAATCAAGAACACTCGACTAAGGTCAGTTGTGACCTCAAATTATTTTGTTTCTTCTAGGCTCTTTCAATCGAATTAAAATTCGACGAGTTCTGCTATTATTCGAGCAAATCTAATATGGGCTTTGGGACGAGGGAGGTCAGGGGGCTTAGTGGTGTAAGCTTGGGAAAGTTTGGAGTCGGCGCCGCCACCAAGGGATTTTGTGGCGGCGCTAGGGTTCTTGACTTTAATTCGATATTTAAGGGGATGGACCAAGATTCGAGGGAAACTAATGTTGGTTTTGGTATGAGGGAGGTCTAACGGTGGTATGGTGTGATTTTGGTAGTTGTTAGATGAATTAGGTTTTGGGTCCTGAACTTCAATCGAAAATTCGAAGAAGCCGGTGATAATTTGAGGGATAAGGGGTAGGGATTTGTGTTGAGGGTGGTATGGAGGTTCAGTAGTGTAGAGATGGGGCTATTTGGCCATCGACCGCCGCCATAGGCGATTTTCGACGGGCGGTCGACGGTGGTGTGTGGCGGAGGATGTTGGGGCTGTCTCTGAATGTTAGAGACGGAGAGGTGGGGGTTTGGATTGGGGGGCTGGGTAGGAGATTAGGTTTATATACCAGGGGTGAAAAATGATCATGGTCGTTTGATTAAACGAGATCAACGGCCTGGATTATTTGCTAATGTGGAGACGGCGTCGTTTGGTTTAAGTGGGGGATCGGTTTGAACCGGGTAACGGGTCGGGTCATTTAGACGAGTAAGGGAAATGGGGTCTCAACCATTGGATTGATTTAATCCAACGGCCCAGATCGAGCGTGACAAAAACGACGTCGTTTGGACGGTCGTATTGCCAGCTTAATAAGACCGGGTAAGGGGTGTTTGGACTGGGCTGTTTTAGTGCCTTTGGGCCTGGTTTTGGGGTTATTTCGGACTGCCTCAATCCGATTTTTCTCTTTATTTCATTTCTTCCTTTCTTTTGTTTTCCCTTATTTCTAAATTAATTTTAAAACCTAATCACAAATACTAATTAATTCCTAAAGTCAATCATCACACACAATTTAAAATAAAATCATACAATTTAAATGCTAAAAAAATGCAAGGTACATATTTTGTGATTTTTTTATTTTTGTAAAACAAACTTAATTACTCCTAATTGTATAATTAAATCTTAAAATGCAAATGCGACATATTTTTGTATTTTCATTGATTTAAATAAATAGACATGCACACGTAAACGCAAACAATAACAGAAAAATAACACAAAATCCATAAAAATTGCAAACAACACAAAATTATTTTATTTTGAATTTTTTTGGGAGTAATTCTCATATATGGCAAAAATCACGTGCTCACAGCCGCCCCTCTTTGCCCGAAAATACAGAGAGTTTTCGTGCAAAGATAAAGTGAGCGGATACGAGCGATTTTTGCCCGTTTGAGTACTCCGTGTGAAGCATTTTTTGAAAGATTTGACCGAACCTTTGCCTCGAAAGTTTCCTACATATCCCTGGCTAAAAGGGAATCGGGTCAATGTAGTTCGGGAAGTTTCGGTAGCTGGGACTACCATGAGACTGTGGTTTTACTGTTACTGTTGTTGTTGCTGCTACTACTGCTTATTGACCTCCTTATTACACCGTGCTAAACAGAAAATAAGAAGCTAGACTAAACTAGTCTATGAATTACAAAATCTTATCGGGATCTTCAACTTGCTCTTCCTGTGTCTCTTGTTGTCATGCTTGCTCTTGTGTTTCCTCTGATGTTTCTTCTCTTCGGACTTGACCCGTAGCCTTCTCTTCATCACCGGACTCGAACTGTTTATTTCCTTCTTGTGAGCTTCGAATTATTTTTCTTCGAAGCCTGAACTGCCTTCTTCCGAACATTGTTGCCTCCCTTCTGATTGCTGAACTTGAATTTATGCTGGGGATTTTTGTCGTAACCTTTCGCTCTCCCGGCGGGTTACTGACTTCAAGACTTGAAATGTAAAGACTGAAATATATTCCTCTGTTATACGGGTGGGCTCCCGACTTCACAACTTGAAATATAAAGATTGAAATGTATTCCTTCTCTTTTCCTCAGGTGGATACTCGATTGCTGAACCTTCTGTGTTCCTTTCCAGGTGGGTACATGCAATCAAAACAAATAAAACAAACGAAATTTTCTACCCCAGTTTGCATCGGGAAGATTTGTGAGTTGTTAGAAAAGTCATAAACCACTTACACTATTGATGCAATGATGAGAGTAAACTAAAGAGTAGATTAGGATATGTGTCTCCTATGAGTAAGCAAAAGAAACTTTGACTAGCAAATGCGTTTGCTAAAATAAAACCTGAATGAACAAAATTCGGAAGTGAGTCTCCTATGAACTCTCAATTTAGGAAGTACGTCTCCTAAAAGAATAGCTTGAAAGACCTTGATTAGGAAGTGCTTCTCCTACAGGTAAAAATTTGATGAACCAGATTAGGAACTGCGTCTCCTAGGGTCGAACTTAAAATGAATCAAACTAGGAACTGCGTTTCCTAGGGGTGAAATCTCAATTCCGAAAGTGCGTCTCGTGAAAAAGCCAGACTAGGAAATGCGTCTCCTAGGGGTGGAACTTCTATGATTCAAACCAGGAAGTGTGTCTCCTACTAATGAATGACACAAACCAGGAAGTGTGTCTCCTACGAATGAACTATTAATTTAGGAAGTGCGTCTCCTATGGTTGAACTGGAATGCACTAAACTAGGAAGTGCGTCTCCTATGAACTATCAATTTAGGAAGTGCGTCTCCTATGGGTGAAACTTTAGTGACTCAAACTAGGAAGTGCGTCTCCTATGAGCGAAATATCAATGATTTAAACTAGGAAGTGTGTCTCCTATGAACGAAATCTTAATTTAGGAAGTGCGTCTCCTAGGGGTGAAAATAAACTTAGGAAGTGCGTCTCCTAGAGCGAATATCATTGATTTAATCTAGGAAGTGCGTCGCCTATGAATGAAATCTTAATTTAGGAAGTGCGTCTCCTAGGGGTGAAACTCAACTTAGGAAGTGCGTCTCCTATAACAAAATATGACTTGAAAAACTTAAACTAGGAGGTGCGTCTTCTATGGATGAATCTCAACTTAGGAAGTGCGTCTCCTATGGATGAAACTCAACTTAGGAAGTGCGTCTCCTATAACAAAATATGACTTGAAAAACTTAAACTAGGAAGTGCATCTCCTAGGGATGAAACTCAACTTAGGAAGTGCGTCTTCTATGGATGATCAGTTTAGGAAGTGCGTCTCCTATAGGTGTAAATTAAGCTAGGAAATGCGTCTCCTATGAATTATCAATTCAGGAAGTGCGTCTCCTACAAGAATAATTCTCAATTTAGGAAGTGCGTCTCCTATGGGTGAAATCTTAATTTAGGAAGTGCGTCTCCTATGCATGAACTATTAATTTAGGAAGTACGTCTCCTATGAATGAACTATTAATTTAGGAAGTGCGTCTCCTATGGATTATCAGTTTAGGAAGTGCGTCTCCTACAAGTGTAAATTAAGCTAGGAAGTGCGTTTCCTATGAATTATCAATTTAGGAAGTGCGTCTCCTACATGTGTGAATTAAGCTAGGCTAGGAAGTGTATCTCCTAAGGGTGAAACTTCAATGACTCAGACTAGGAAGTGCGTCTCCTATGAATGAACTATTAATTTAGGAAGTGTGTCTCCTATGCATGAAACTCAACTTAGGAAGTGTGTCTCCTATAACAAAATATGACTTGAAAAACTTAAACTAGGAAGTGCATCTCCTAGGGGTAAAACTCAACTTAGGAAGTGCGTCTTCTATACATGAATCATAACTTAGGAAGTGCGTCTCTTATGGATGATGTGTGATCTTCTAAATAGCCTTTGCGTAAGCAGAATTGGCGTATTACACCTGAAACTTTCCAACTTCCAATGCTTTGATATGAACATATCTTTCATCCCTGTTTCAACAAAGAAAACTTGTGAGTTTAAATATGGTGGTTGGTTTGACACTTTTGCTGGGGGTGGTTTTCTCCTTTCCATGCCCTGCTCCGTCCGACCACCTTGAACTTGGTTGAAAATTTCCGTCCTTTTGACTGATCCTTAGCTGCATGATTCCTAACTAACTTTTTTTTTCTAGTCTCCTTATCCGATCCCATATATCTCCCATGACAACTGATTTCCATTCGACCAACTTGTCTATTTATTGATTACCCTCTTTCTCCGTCACCTTTGTGTCTCACGTGAACCCCAAAGCATGTTGATTGATACCAGCTTAATGCGCTTGTTGTTCTTTCCGGTCTTATAACGCTTAGATGAGCTAACGAGATCCCGTTTTGTGCAATTGGAAAGCTGGTGGAAAAATTTGAAGTCATTTCTCACTTGTTCTGACCAAACAGACTCAGGGAGAGGAAGTAAACAAAACAAAAGGAACAGAGTGAAGGAAAGAGATGATTCCTAATAAGAAAACTATAAAGTAGAAACCTATCGGATGTGACTACCGACTCTAATGACCATGACATGCACCTGTGGCCTATTCTGTCAAGCAAATCTGATGTTCAACTCTTGTTGTACTTTTCAGCCATGAAACTGGGCTTCAATGCTCCTATTGTCCAATCTAGTTCACATTCCTTATTCGACTTGTAGTGCCCAAAGGGTTTTTACCATCAAGCCTCTCTTATTTTCCTTTCTCTCAACTTACCGTCGCCTCAAGGTGCCTGTGAAGGTTTTCACCAATAAGACTCTCTCATTTTTTATTTTTCTGCTTGAACCAGAGTGGTGTCCCTGACACGAATTACCTTTGACTGTTCGAACTTGGCATCTCTTGAAGACTGATCATAAGGTCTTTCTTTGGACCGTAATGTGGGTTTTTGGATGGGGTTAGAAAGAAAGGGTATTTAAGGCTCAAAACAATTCAACATGGGTTCAAAATTACAACTTTCGACATTAGATTTCTTTACATCAACCACAACTTCTGCCCCAGTTTCTTTCTTGGGGATCTTTTGACTTTTGTTTCCCTATGACCGAGCCATGAGGTGCCTACGTATCCTCTTTGAGGAATCAGGTCAAACGTAGTTCCCCATTCCTCGTTGTTCTAGTTTTCCTTTCCACTTATTATTATTTTCTTCTTCTTTTCTTTATCTCTTTTTTGTTGCTTTGTTGTTCTCTTTTTCTTTTTCTTTCTCCTTTTCTTTTCTTATCTTTCACGTTTTTGTTTCTAATTTTTGCTACTGATTCCGAAGGAGGGGTATGAAATAAAACAAATAAGGCTCAAAGGGTTAACGAAGGATAAAGTGTTTAGATAGCAGAACAAAATGCCTTCGTCATTCCAATCTTCAAAACATGCCAAGTGTAAACAACCAAATTAAACATTCGCAACATCTTCTGAGTGTGCTAAAATTGATAACCATATCTACACATTCGCCTTTCCATTTGTTAATTTTACAGTGCTTTTGGGACAACACTCCCATTCTCATTATTACGAACGATCCTTGCCAATTTGGCCAACTTGCATTTACAGTTTCTTTATGTTTTATCTGCCCATGGTTCTCCATGGTTTGGGCTTCAAATGACCTCAACTGTTCTTATTTTCCCTTAAGAGTCCCAATCATCTTCCCATAGTTTTATGATTAACTTTTGAGATTAGGCCTAAACTGTACGCGCATGTCATGTCACTAGAATCGGCAGGAAAAGAACTATAAAAAGGAGAGTACCAAACAAAAGAAAATATCTGGAAATAACGAAAAATTGAGAATTGCATTAGACACACAGGGAAAGAGTTTTTACAACAAAACAAGCACAATAAATTGGGATACACCCCTTAGAACAAACCTAGACAGCACTAAACGAGTTATTATGACCAAAGGAAACTTGGACAAAATAAAATGATAGAAGGGTTTGATTTACAAGACAATATCCAGATTACAACCCTGAAATAACCTAGACAACAGAAATGACCACAAAATGAACCACCAAAAACTCCACTCCGGTTGACCAAGGAATGGAGAACCTTCCCAATTACCAAGCACAGCATTTCAGCTATTGAGTTCCGCATCAACGTTGCCAAGTTCATTACCAACTTTACCCACCAAGTTTCCAATAGGATTTGCATGCCCTTTGTCATTGTCATTGACTACAAGTACCCCTTCTTGAATCATTCTTTCTATTTCCTTTTTCAAATGGCGACAATCTTCAATGTCATTAGAGTGGTACATGCATCGCACAGTAGGGTCAAAGCCTTTTGCATATGGGTCTGGAGTATAGCCAAGGAGCGGCTTAATCAGGCCAGAATGCTTTAACTTTTCAAATAGGCTTGTGTAGGACTCCCCAATTGGCGTAAAACTATTTTTTTGACTTTGTTCTCCTCCCTGCCCCAGTTTTCTAAGCTTGTTGGGTGCTTGATAATGTGGTGTTGGCGCTCGCCATAGGGAGTGACCTGGTGGTTGGACATATGGCCGGATATTGTGTGGATGATAATATTGAGGTGGATTATATAGAGCTCGGTGATAGGTTTGGGGTCGGAGTTGAGGCTGATTGTAGTGGTAAGGTACGCCTCTGGATCTATACCCAGCTCGGGATTCAATTGTTGCAACATCTTCCCTCTTTTTCTTCCCGAGAACACCTCTCGTGCCGCTCTGGATAGCCTGAGTGGTGGCCTTGATTTCCGAATAACTCATTATCTTATTGGACTTGAGTCCTTCTTCAATTATGCCGTCCATTTTTATGACCTCATTGAAAGATTTTCCAACCGATGTCACCAAGTGACCAAAGTAAGTTGGCTCCAAAGTCTGCAAAAAGTAATCCACCATTTCACTTTTCTTCATCGGTGGATCGACTCTCGCTGCCTGCTCCCTCCAACGGAATTCGTACTCCCTGAAGCTCTCTCCGGGCTTTTTCTCGGTTTTTAACAATGTGAGACGTTCAGGGACTATCTCAAGATTATATTAGAAGTGACCAGCAAATGTCTGTGCCAAGTCATCCCAAGTGTACCATCTACCATGTTCTTGGCGTGTGTACCACTCCAATGCAGGCCCGCTCAAACTCTGGCTGAAGTACGCCATCACCAACTCATCTTTTCCGCCCGCCCCTCTCATCTTATTGCAAAATCCTCACAAATGTACCACTGGATCACCATGCCCATCATACAAATCGAACTTAGGCATCTTGAACCCGGCTGGAAACTGAACATCTGGGAACAGGCATAAATCCTTATACGCCACGCTGACTTGGCCACCCAGACCCTGCATATTTCGGAAAGATTGTTCTAGGCTCTTTACTTTCCGAACCATTTCTTCCTGCTCTGGATTCTTGTTCTATTTTTCGGGCGCTTCCGGGTTGTCTAACTGAAGAGGGAACGGGTAAGGTTTAGATGCTTTGAAGATGGGTTCAGGAGGATAATACTGATGATCCTGAGTTTGGAATACAGGCTCGCTGGAAAATCTATGAAGTGTGGCCAGTGGGGGTGCCACGAAAATAGGAGTAATTGGTGGTGGAGGGTTCTGTTTGGGTGGTGAAGCTTTGGGATTGTAGGCAGTTTTCCCCTGAAAGTATTGGTGAATTGGGAAGCTTGCCGATAGACCAGTGGGAGGGTATCCCAAAGTTTGTACCGGTGGGAGAGTAGAAGTAGTGGGAAGGGCTGGTATCTGTTGCGCCCTAGCCCATGCTAGGTGCATTTCTTTCATCTATTGTCTCAACCTGTCTACCTCCTCCTTCATTGTTTGCACTTCTATTTTTTCCTCTTCAACACTTTTGTCCGAATCAGACATGTTCTTCGGTATAGGTCCTTTAGATCTTGTTTGGTAATGGTAATTTGCCAGTACGTTCTAACAAGCTAACTGTTTGAAATCTCTGAAAAACAACAAACTTGTTAGTTTTTTTAGAGTTTAACAGATATGTTATTGCACATTGGGATGCAAATGCACCTAGGCAGGTTAACCATCCCTATCATGTCTTTGCTTCTATTTGCATGTGTCTTTTGGGAGTGCTTCCCAAACATTCCTATCTTCTATTCCCATTTTTATAATAAAACAAACTTGATAACACATGTTTAAAATCTAACCATACTAACAGATTTTGACGAAAAGACGACCTACAGACTCGGACATCAAACAACCCACATACTCTAATCAAAAAGAAATACAAATTAAAAAATAAACTGGCAGATTCCTTCCCCTATATGCCAATTTTAACCAAATGGCTACTTTTTCAAACGTGGCCCCTTCCCAATTTCTCATGAATTTTGAGGCCGGGGAAGATTTATTTTATGACACTTTTACAAACTTGTCCGTTCTTTTACGAAAACAGTCTTTTGACAACTGAAATATACTCTAAGACTATCTCGTCAAGAACGGTTCAATACACTACCGAAGCTGGCTCAGCTTATTTTGACCAAAAATCACAACGGCATTCACTTGCCCACTGATTCTCTTCTTTTTTTTTTCTTGCTTTTAAAATTAAAACAAAAGACCTGATTTTGCAAACACGGCCTTTCAGCACCTCGGGGACGAAGATTTTAAGGCTGTGTGGGTCAACCGACCAAAATCTAAAAAATAACCCAAAGGTGGCTGTTTATGTAAAGTCAGCCTTCCGGCGTCCCTTTCGGGAACATTTGACTATTTCCGGCAAAACTACATCACCGATTTATTTACAAATAAAATTAAAAATTGACATTTTTGGCTATTTTTGCAAAAGGGGAGGTTGGACCCGATGAGGGTTGCCTATGTATCTCACACCCTGTGAGAATTAAACCAGCGTAGTTCGCCCCAAATAAAACAAACTACATTTGAAAACGAAACATTTTTTTTTCAAATCATTGGCAAATAAAACGAATTATTTTTTTTTCATGTTAAAACACAAACTATTTTTTGAAAACAAATCACATTTTTTTGTTTATTGGCAAATGAAGCAGAATATTTTTGAAAACTTTTTTTTTTCAGTAGAAAATAAAACAAACTATCTTAAAAATAAAACTCTTTTCTTCTTTTGTTTTTTTTTTCAAATAAGTCAAACTAAAAAAAACATTTTTCTTTCCTTTTTGTTTCTTCAGAGTTTCGACAATACTTGGATATTGGTTTCATTTTAAAATAAGTAGTTATCTCTCTACACTGCTATTTTTCTTTTCTTTTCTTTTTTCACGATTTTCCAGTATTTCCAATTTTCAAAAGCCGATCAGCATGCAAGTCTGAAGAAAATAAATGCATAAAACAAACAGGATGCAGCGGGATGGTCTTTTCATTTCAGGTTGCCTATCCTATACGGACCCAACCCCAGTGTTGAGTCCCCTAAGTCGAATGCAACATGATGCAAATTAGCGTTCCTACTAGGGATCCGGCATGAGGGTTTGTTATACTAGGTTTATCCTGGGTTTGTTGTTCTAGACCTGGCTTACCCGAGCGGACAACTCGAGCCGATGATGGGAGTTTACAAAACTGGTAATCGAAAGGCCATCTGATTTTGCAACTCCTCCGAATCCTCGTTCTACTTTTGGAATACGACATTAACAGAAAGAAGTCATGACCAGCGTGCACTCCTCAGGAGAGAGAAGAGAGGGGTTTCGGCACAGTTTATATATACAATTCACAGAATATCGAAGCAGTAAAAGCAATATTTAGCACATTTCAATTCATGTAAAAATTCATGTAAAAATTAGATAAAACAAAGCCAATTATAACAATTCATCTAAGTTTGAATTCGAAATTCTAAATACATATCTCTTACTTTCTTTTTTTTCTCATTTTCTTTTTTTTCATTTTTTTTCTAGAGGCCGGTCAATCATGCAAGCCGAGACAAATAGGTGCGCAAGTAGCACGTAAGATGCATCAGGATGGTCTGTTTCATTTTTGGGTACACCTGTCCTAGACAGACCCAACCCCTGTGTTGAGTCTCCAAGGTCAAATGCACGTGATGCAAACAAAAGTTCCTACTAGGGATCCGACATGATGCTTTGTTATTCTAAGTTAACATCTTATTGGAGAAAGTATCTAGACTGGCTTACTCGAGCGGACAACTCGAGCCGAGGAGGGTCAGTGTACCGGTAGCATTGCTTTCCGGCTTAACTAGTGGTGCTCCCCGTCTAAAACATGTGTGACTAAAATCCTTCACCGGGTGCCAAGCACCTCGGCTATCTCAAAGAAAGCAGGCTATGTCAAGCAAATGCCCAATTTTAGTTTCAAGAAGACTCAGAGGGGGCGCGTGAGAAGGCAGTTTATGTACACAATTCACAAATTACCAAAGCGGTAAAAAATAACATTTAGCACATGTAAGCTCAAAACATCAAATAAAAATCAGATAATAAATAAGCCAAATACAATAATTATTTCCAAGCTCGAATTTCTAACCCTGAACCAGTGGTTCTGGGTTATCATCCCCAGTTGAGTCGCCAGAGCTGTCACACCTCCTTTTTACGCTACTACACCCACGGAAGGAGTGTATAGTAAAGGGAGTTTTTCCAATTAAAGGACAATCGAAACGGAATTTGTTATTAAGAAATGGAGTCGCCACTTGAGATATTTATGGTGTCCCAAGTCACCGGTTTGAATCCCGAATCGAGAAAAAAAAAAGTTGACACTGTATTACAGTCTACGAACCAGAAATTCGGATAAGGACTTCTGTTAACCCAGGAGAAGGTGTTAGGCATTTCCGAGTTCCGTGGTTCTAGCACGGTCGCTCAACTGTTATATTAGGCTTAAATTATCTAATTTTTAAGACGTGTCTTTACCTATGCACTTTTAAATTTGAACCACTTTTATTATTATTATTGAGAATTGCAACGTCGTGAAAACGCGTCTCGAACCACGTCACATCAATGTACCCGTGGTTATTGACACATTTCGACTCCGTTGAGATTTGGTTTTGAGTCACATAAATGTGCACTCGAGTTTAGGGAGGTAATGTTATTAAAATACGCGCCTAAAGAGACTAATGCGTTATTATTTGGGGGAAGGCCGTGAAATTCGCTAAATGGCTCATCCCGAAATCTAAGTATTTTAATACAAAAAAGATTGAGGGCCCCGCAACTTATGTGTTTTAGCCGGCGAGGCTCATCTCATATGTTTTTAAAAGGGCAAACCTAAAAGCAACCATGGTTCTCTACTTTGTTTGTCTCTAAAAAAAAAAGAAATCCTAATTTATTCACTGAGATTATCCTGAATGTTCAAACGTGCTTAAAATTATAATCAAGGAAAAACTGTATTCACTTATTAATGAAATAGTGATCCTTAGAATCCTAGTTTAAGACTTGGATTACTTATGTATTAGCTACTGGAAACACGATCATGAAAGCTCGGTTATTTTTTTTAAGGTTGATTCGAACCAATATTACTAATTGGCATTAATGAACCTGCTATTGAAATGGAGAACACGACTATCAAATGGATTCAACTTATGCTACCTAAATCAAATTGACCAACTTATTGTCCAAAACTTAACAGACTTGACCATTGCTTTACTGACTTATACTCAAACACTAATATTAATTTAGGAGGACCATTTTGAGTTCACATGCCAATCAAAATAAAAGAAACTTGCTCATGAGAAATGGTTTAAGCCTTGAACTAATATTAACTATTATGCCAAAATTACAACTACTGAAACACGTTTGGCTTAAAAATGAACTTGATATGGTCAGTACCTCCTGCTTTCAACTTAGTTGTATTTTAAAACTGCTTTTGGTTTTTAAATTTTAAACAGTCAAATGTTCCAACTAAATAAATATTAACCATACTAAGTCTAAAGCTAGAATAACCAAAAATCATCAGTCCAGCAGCCTATATAATTCAATAAAATCAGTCCAGTTATACACCTCAATTAATTACAGCGTACAGCCAACCAAACTACATATGTTGCATAAAAACATAATGAAACTATGAGGACAACATATCTATGGCAGAAAACTTCAGTTTCATTTTTCATTATTCCAGCAGGAGACAATACATTGAAACAGTCTGAGATATGTACCTGGAAATCGAATCAAATAGAACAGGAGAAGTCAGCAGCAAGTAGGCAACGTGCAGCAATACAGTAGCAGTTTAAACAAGCCAAGAAAAACCACAGCCAACTCTAGAATCCCAGCAATGAAAACAGCAATAGATAGCCTATAATTGACTTGAACAAACCAAATTCAAGCTTGAAACCAAACCAGGAAGTGCTTGAAACCAAATCAACCAATAAGTGGACTGAAAATAATTTGAACAGGTTCAAACAAACTAGAAAACTAGTTCCAGGATACTCAAGAGGCTTCAGATGCCAACAGTCAATACTAGTGGAAATCAAGACTCAGAATCTCGATAAAACAGGGGTGTTTCCTCAGCCCTTAAGATATTCAAGTGCTAAGATGTTCTTTTCTTTTATTTTCAAGTGTTCCTAAGGTGTTCTCTAGCTCTTCAAGACATAATGCCTTTGCTCTCAGAATACTCTCTATTTTTCTCTCAATGTTTTGGACTATCAACTCTTCTCCTCTTAAGCTTTCCAAATGTTCTGCTCAAAAAATCCCCCTTTTCTCAAATGACTCCTTCTATATTTATACCCGACTCTTGAACCCTTTCCAGCCTCCTTTTTTCTTTACAGTTGTAAAAGAAAAAACCTTTTATTGTTACCCCATGCTTTTTACGTTCCAGCTTGTAATATTCCTCTACTATGTGTATCCTTTTAGCTTTTTATCATTAACCTACTGTTTCTGATTTCCAATTAGTAAAGGCACTAGGCCAACCCCCTTATTCCCCTTTTTGATTAAATTATTCAATGGTTCAGTGGCCCACTGAACATTCAACTGGTAGACCATTCGAAATGAGCAAATCCACTTGAACTAAACATATTTCCAAACTTCAATCCCAAACTACCCTCCGGATATTCATGAAACTGCAGCTATAACCAATTCACCTAATTGTCAATCCTAGTTTGGTTCCTTAAATGTCCAGAGTATATTACACTTGAAATTTTCACTATTCAATTAAGACTGATGAACAATTCGAATGAGAACAAACAAACAATAAGCACTGGAAAAAGATGAGAATCCAGATTTTTAAACACAAATTAGAAACAATTTGACTACAAGCTGAACTTCAAAACAAAACTGACTCCTACTGCTCAGGGGCAACTTCGATATCAACTAAAATCTAAAATCATATACTTGAGGATATAGACTATTCGACAAAACGACTCAGTTTATAACATATCAATCAATCAGAAAAATGGACCAAGAAAAGGGTCCAGAAGAGGAGAAGAAGATGATCGACAAAAATAATGAAAAATCAAACAAAATACAACAAACTTAAAACAAATAAATAATGACACAAAATAGAACAGAAAAGGAAAGGAAAAATACCTCCAAATCAGAAACCAAATGAACTTCGATCAGTCGAAGTCTTGACTCGAGCTTTTGAGGTCAAAATGGACCTTAATCGAGTGTTCTTGACTAAGGTCAGTTGTGACCTCAAATTCTTTTGTTTCTTCTAGGATCGTTCAATCGAATTAAAATTCGACGAGTTCTGCTATTATTCGAGCAAAACTAATATGGGCTTTGGGACGAGGGAGGTCAGGGGCTAAGTGGTGTAAGCTTGGGAAAGTTTGAAGCCGGCGCAGCCACCAAGGGATTTTGTGGCGGCGCTAGGGTTCTTGAATGTAATTTGATATTCGAGGGGATGGACCAAGATTCGAGGGAAACTAATGTTAGTTTTGGTGTGAGGGAGGTCGAACGGTGGTATGCTGTGATTTTGGTAGTTGTTAGATGAATTAGGTTTTGGGTCCTGAACTTCGATCGAAGATTCGAAGAAGCCGGTGATGATTCGAGGGATAAGGGGTAGGGATTTGTGTTGAGGATGGTATTGTGGTTCAGTGGTGTAGAGACGGGACTATTTGGCCGTCGACCGCCGCCGTAGGCAATTTCCGGCAGGCGGTCGACGGTGGTGTGAGGCAGAGGGTGTTGGCGCTGTCTCTGAATGTTAGAGACGGAGAGGGAGGGTTTGGATTGGGGGGGCTGGGTAGGAGATTAGGTTTATATACTAGGGTGGAAAATGATCCTGGCCGTTTGATCTAACAAGATCAACGGCCTGGATTATTTGCTAATGTGGAGACGGCATCATTTGGTTTAAGTGGGGGATCGGTTTGAACCGGGTAACGGGTCGGGTCATTTAGACGGGTAAGGGAAATGGGGTCTCAACCGTTAGATTGATTTAATCTAATAGCCCAGATCGAGCGTGATAAAAATGACGTCGCTTGAACGGTTGTATTGCCAGCTTAATAAGACCGGGTGAAGGGTGTTTGGACTGGGCTGTTTTAGTGCCTTTGGGCCTGGTTTTGGGGTTATTTCGGACTGGCTCAATCCGATTTTTCTCTTTATTTAATTTCTTCCTTTCTTTTGTTTTCCCTTATTTCTAAATTAAATTATAAACCAAATCACAAATACTAATTAATTCCTAAAGACAATCATCACACACAATTTAAAATAAAATCACACAATTTAAATGCTAAAAAAAATGCAAGGTACATATTTTGTGATTTTTCCATTTTTGTAAGACAAATTTAATTACTCCTAATTGTACAATTAAATCTTAAAATGCAAATGCGACATATTTTTGTATTTTCATTGATTTAAACAAATATACATGCGCACGCAAACGCAAACAATAAGAGAAAAATAACACAAAATCCACAAAAATTGCAAACAACACAAAATTATTTTATTTTGAATTTTTTTGGGAGTAATTCTCATATAGGGCAAAAATCACATGCTCACAACTAGAATAACATGCCATAACACAACGGTCAACATAATAGTTATACGTAGAAGGATTACAATCTAACACAATAAAACCATCATAACGATGTCCAAAATCATTAAAAAAAATTACCTTGAGTAATTCTAAGACCACTGCGACTAAAGTTCAAATTGAAATCTAAATCTAGAAGAACAGACACAGATACTAAGTTTCGTCGAATCTCTGGAACATATAGGACGTCATGTAACATCAAAGATCGGCCACCACGCATGTCCATTCTGCAAGTGCCTATCCCTTTGACTTCAAGCTTTGTATTATTTCCCACATATACATGCTTTGATCCAGGTGGAACTCCACGAAACTCTATAAATGCTTATCTATCACGGCTCACATAGTCGGTGGCCCTTGAGTCTAAAATCCACACAAGATAAGATTCAGTTAATAAAACGGTGCTAGAAACATATATAGCACTAAGAGATGCATTTTGAAATGCTACCTTTTTCGGCTCAGTGCACTCACGAGCAAAATGCCCTGGAACTTGGCAATTGTAACACTTCATCTTGCTCTTGTCTTTCTTCTTGAATAACCATTTTTCTTTCTTGGAATTTGGCTTGTTTCTTTTCTTGAAGGGTCCTTCTCCGGTCTCCTTACCCTTTCCATCATTTTTCCAGTTTCTCTTCCGATTAAAGCTTAATCTCTTTGTACCACTTGATTCTGCCACAAAGGCATTAGGTACAACTTTAGCAGCACCAAGCCACTCGTCTTCAAGCTCCACATGACGGGAAACATTAGCAAAAGTCTTGATGTTATCATTGTGGGTCAAGTTAACCTTCAAATGTTCCCAATTATTGGGAAGAGACCGAATCACTGCCTAAACCTGCTGCTCATCATAGAGGGCATGGCCAGCACTTTTGAGTTGAGCAATCGTATTTGACATCACCCTTAGGTATTGCTTGACACCGTGATCATGATTCTTTTTGTACGTGTCAAACTTGATTGTTAATTGACGAAGGCGAGTCACAGTCTTACCCCCATATGCCTCCCTTAAATGTGCCCACATGGCTTGAGCAGTAGGATATTGCTCACATTCGTGGATGAGTCATTAGCAACTGAACTTACAATAATTTCACATGCAGTGGAATCTTTCTTTTTCCAAACATTATAAGTTTCCAGATCCCTCGTGTGTTGGGCAGTGTTACCCTCATCTGGGTGACTCATAACATGGTTAATACTTTCAAGAGCATCTTGTTCTTTGAGTACATACCACATCTTATGAATCCAGATATCGTAACTTTCACCATTCAGTTTGTCACCCTTGTTCAAGTCAGCAATGATACTTTTTGATGTCATGTCTGTTATTAGAGATAATATTACAAGTTTAACTCATCAATATATACTTCAGTTAATTTATGTATGTGATTACACACTTAAGAAAATTAATTATAATATTAATTCTACATTTAGTATAGAATCGAACTGTCGTTATATTTTTATTCATCATCTATATCTAAATATTTTTAATTAATATTAAGATCACTTCTTAGTGTGTACATATTTTAAGTCTCAATCCATTACAAAAGGATATAATAAACAATGTATGTAACTAGTGAGACAAAAAAACATAATATAAATTTCATTAAAATAAAACACATAATAACAATTTACATGTTTGCTAGGACTTCCATATACCACTCGAACACCAACTCTTGCTCATATACGCTAAAAGGTGCACTAGGCCAAACATCATAATAAATCTCAGTTAAAATTTCACCCCAAGGCTCTCGAAGAGAGTCCGCTAAAATACCTAATGCTTGACCGCTAAAACTTGAAATATATGCCTCTGTTCTCCAGGCGGGCCCCTGACTGCTTAAACTTGAAGAATATGCCTTTGTTCTCCAGGCGGGCTCCTGACTTCAAAACTTGAAAATCTATGCCTCTGTTATAAGGGCGGGCTCCCGACTTCAAAACTTAAAAATATATGCCTCTATTATACGGACGGGCTCCCGACTTCAAAACTTGAAAATGCATGCCTCTGTTATACGGGCGAGCTCCCGACTTCAAAATTCGAAAATATATGCCTCTGTTCTCCAGGCGGGCTCCTGACTGCTAAAACTTGAAATATATGCCCTTATTCTCCAGGTAGGCTCCTGATTGCTATCACTTGAAATGCATTCCTTTGTTCTCCAGGTGGGTGCTGACTTCAACAAAATAGACAAAACAAAGAAAAATTTTCTACCCCAGTTTGGTGGCTGGGCATATCATATTATCAAGTATTAAAAATTGAAGGCTACAATTTTGAATTATACTTCCCTTGTTCTCCAGTTGGGCGCTTGATTGCTGAGCTTGAAATATATTCCCTTGTTCTCCAGGTGGGCGCCTGATTGCTGAAATGTGAAATGTATTCCCTTGTTCTCCAGGTAGGCGCCTGATTGCTGAAACTTGAGATGTATTCCCGTGTTCTCCAGGTGGGCGCATGACTTCAACAGAATAACAAACAAAGAAAATTTCTTGCCCCAGTTTGGTGGTTGGGCACATCATGTTATCAGATATTACTAAAAATTTGAAAGCGAAAATTTGAATTGTACTTCCCTTGTTCTCCAGGTGGGCGCCTGATTGCTGAACTTGAGATGTATTCCCTTGTTTTCCAGGTGGGTGCCTGATTGTTGAACTTGAAATGTATTCCCTTGTTCTTCCAGGTGGACGCCTGATTGCTGAACTTGAAATGTATTCCCTTATTCTCCAGGTGGGCGCCTGATTGCTAAACTTAAAATGTATTCCCTTGTTCTCCAGGTGGGCGCCTGATTTCAACAAAAATAGACAAAACAAAGAAAATTTTCTTCCCCATTTTGGTGGCTGGGTACAAATATGAGTGTAAAACTAAATCATGTTATCAAATATAAATAAGAACTTGAAAGATAAAACTTGAATTATACTCCCTTGTTCTCCAGGTGGGCGCCTGATTGCTGAACTTGAAATGTATTCCCTGGTTCTCCAGATGGGCGCCTGATTGCTGAACTTTTAAATATATTCCCTTGTTATCCAGGTGGGCGCCTGATTGCTAAAATTTGAAATATATTCCCTTGTTATCCAGGTGGGCGCCTGATTGCTAAAATTTGAAATATATTCCCTTGTTATCCAGGTGGGCGCCTGATTGCTAAAATTTGAAATGTATTCCCTAGTTCTCTAGGTGGGCGCCTGATTGCCAAAACTTGAAAGTATTCCCTTGTTATTTAGGTGGGCACCTGATTGCTGAACTTGAAATGTACTCCCTTATTCTCCAGGTGGGCGCCTGATTGCTGAACTTGAAATGTATTTCCTTGTTCTCCGGGTGAGCGCCTAATTTCAACAAAAATAGACAACACAAAGAAAATTTTCTGCCCCAGTTTAGTACTGGGCACATCTGTTAGTGTTAATTGAATCGTGTTACCAAATATCATGAAGAATTTGAAAGCTAAATCCCATTATCCAGGAGGGTCCTGATAACTCCTATCAATTACAAACCTAAGTTATATCTTCTAAAGGTATTACTCCCACTACATTTGTTATCTAAGAGGTATTAACTACTCCCCATTATCCAGGAGGGTCCTGACAACTTCTAATTAAAAACAGTTTTAACCTAAGGTATATCTACTGAAGGTACAACTTCCACTATATCTTGTTATCTAAGCAGACCTTGAAACTACGTCCCATTATCCAGGAGGGTCCTGAAAACTCCTAATTGAATCCTATCTTAAACATGCAAACTTTGAAACCAACTTATATTCCCTTTGAGGTATATTTATGCTAAATTATGCTACTCATGATTGTTTTGAAATTTAAACTAAGTCCCATTTTCCAGGAGGGTCCTGAGAACTTACCGTCAAACTTGTCTGGTGCCTACCTTTCCTTGCGGTGGGTTTCCCCGAAACAAACGAAATGTCTGCCTCTGTTTCAATCAAAGAAAAATCTTGTTAGTTTAAATGTGGTGGTTAGTTTGTGGCCTTGAAATTTGAGGGAGATTTCTCCTTCGCTTCCCATGATGACTGATTTCCACTCGAAGGCCTTGCTTGTTTATGGACTAACCCCTTTCTCTGTCGTCCCCATCACGTAAAATACTTTTTCTCAGTTCGGACCCAATATCTTCTATTTGTTGCATTGCATGAACTAGCGCCTCCCCAACCTTTGTGTCTCACATGAATCCCAAAGCACGTCCATTGCCCCCACTCCATACATATGCTGTTCTTTCTTGACTTAAACACTGGCCTCAGCCTTGAGGTCCGTTGCTCCTTCATTTTTCATGATAACTGATTTCCATTCGAAGACCTTACTCGTTCCTTGAATAACCACTTCCTTCATCACCCTTAACACAGAATGTACCTCTTCTCCATTTAAACCTCATACCTTCTATTTGTTGCATTGCTCCTGAATTGACATTTACCAACCTTTGTGTCTCACATAAACCACAAAGCACGACACTTGTCACCCCCTCATTGTGTATGTTGTTCTTTCTAAGCCACTAGTCCTGTCCTTGAGGTCCACGGCTCCCTCATTTGCCATAATAACTTTGATTTCTTCTTGGAAGATTTGTTTGTCACTGGTTTACCACCCTTTGTCAATCCTATCATAGGAAAACCTTTGATCTGTTCACCCTAATCCTTCATCTGTTGCAATGTTCATGAATTGATATATACTAAGCCTTTGCATTTCGCATGAATCCCCATGGCATGTTAATTGTTACCAACTCATTGAGCATGTTGTTCTTCTTTGACTTATGCCACTTTGATGCGTTGGCCAGATCCCGTTTTGTGCAATTGAAAAGCTGTTGGCAAATTTTGAAGTCATTCTCCTTTGTTCTGACTAAACGGACTCAGGAAGAGGAAGTAAACAAGACAAAAGGAATAGAGTGATGGTAATGGAAAGAGATGACTCCTAATAAGAAAACTACAAAGTAGAAACCTATCGGATATGGATAACTTTAATGACCATGACATGCACCTGCGGCCTATTCTATTAAGCAAATCTGATGTTCAAACTCTTGTTATACCCCAAACCGTGAAATTGCGCTTCAATGCTCAGATTATCCGGTTTGATTCACAATCTTGATTCGATTTGAAATGCCCAAAGGGTTTTCACTATCAAGCCTCTCTCATTTTGGTCTTTCTCTCATCTTACCGTCACCTTATTGTGCCCGTGAAGGTTTTCACCAATAAGACTCTCTTATTTTTTATTTCTCTCAGCTTTCATCGCCTTGTGGTATCCGTGAGGGTTATCATCGACAAGACTCTCTCATTCTTCATTTCCTTTGTTTGGACCTGAGTTTTGCCCCTGATATGATTCACCTCTACTCGCTTGACTTGGCATCTCTCGAAGATTGATCGGAAGGTCTTTCTTTGGACTGTAATGCAGGCTTTTGGATGGGGTTAGAAATAAAGGGTATCAAAGGCTCAAAAACAATTCGATATGGATTCAAAATTACAACTTTCGGAATCAAATCTCTTGCACAACCACAATTTCTACCCCAGTTACTTTTGGACTTTTATTTTGGTGTGATTAAACCTCTGAGAGAGGCTGCCTACGTACCCTTTCGGGATCAAATCAAACGTAGTTCATGTCACAGAGATTACTTTGTTGTTGTGACTTTTCTTTCCTTTTCTTCCTCTTTCTCTTTTTTTCTCTTCTTTCTTTCTTTACTCCTTTTGTTGTTTTGGTTTTTTTTTCTTTTCTTTTTTTTTTCTTCTTTTCTTTTTCCTTATTCTTTTCTTCTCTTTTTCTCTTTTTTTCTTTTCTTCTTCCTTCACTTACTTTCCATGCTTATGTTTACAAATTGTATCATTGATTCCAAAAGAGGGGCATGAAAGAAAATAAATGAGGCTCAAAGGGGTAACAAAGGATAAAGTGTTTAGATAGCGGAACAAAATGCCTTTGTCATTCCAATCTTCAAAATATGCCAAGTACAAGCAACACAATTAAACTAACCAAGGAAAATATTTGCAACATTTTGAGTGCACCAGACTTGATAGCCATATCCGCACATTTGCCTTCTACATCTGTTGAATTCAAGGCACTATTGGACATCACTCTCACTTTCCTTACCACGAAAGGCCCCGGACAATTTGGCAAACTTGCCTTTAGGGTTTCTTATGTTCTATATTCCCCAGTTTCACACGGTTCAGGCTTCAAATGATCTTAAAGTGGTCTTATTTCCTTCAAGTGCCCCTACATCCTCAACATTATTTCATTGCCTCATGACTAAACTATCTTTTAAAACCAGGCTGAGAATTATATGTGCATGTCATGTCACTAGAACCAGCATGAAAAGAATTGTAGAAAGAAAAGAGAAGTAAACAAAAGAAAATGGCTAGAAATAACAGAAAATAGGAAATTGCATCAAACATGTGATGAAACGGTTCGAACAATAAGACAAGCAAACTAGGGTTACAACCCTGGAACAAACATAGACAACACTAAACGAGTTACTACGACTAAACAAAACAGGCGAAATGAAAGGATAGAAGTGTTTGAGTAACAAGACAATATCCGGATTACAACTCTGAAATAACCCGGACAATAGAAATGACAACAAAATAAACCACTAAAACTCTAATCCGGCTGACCAAGAAATGGAGCACCTTCCCAATTACCAAGCATGACATCTTAGCCACTGAGTTTCACATCAATATTGCCAAGACCGTTATCAATTTTAATCAAAAAGTTCCCAAGAGGATTCACATGCTCCCTGCCACTGTCATGGACCACAATTACCCCTTCTTGAATCATTCTCTCTATTTCCCTTTTCAAAGAGCGACAATCTTCAATACTATCCCCCTGGACATTAGAGTGGTACATGCATCGCACAGCAGGATCAAAGCCTTTTGCATATGAGTCTGGAGTATATTCGAGGAGCGGCTCAACCAGGCCAGAATACTTTAACTTTTCAAATAAAATTGTTTAGGATTCTCCGATAGGCGTGAAATCACCTTTCTGCTTTTGTTTTCCCCCATCTGAGCCCAAACTCCCTAAAGCTTTCTTCCGACTTTTTATTTTCATTTTAGATAGGGAGGAGCGGTCTAGGGTAATTCCTGATTTGTATTGAAAGCGGCGCACAAAATCTTGGGCCAGGTCGCCCAATGTATGCCACTTACCAAAATCTTGATGAGTATGCCAGTCCAAAGCTACCCTCAGTCAGGTTCTTACTGAAATATGTCATCATTAAGTCATCTTTCTCT
This sequence comes from Nicotiana glauca, assembly GCA_026770625.1. Lineage (NCBI taxonomy): Eukaryota > Viridiplantae > Streptophyta > Magnoliopsida > Solanales > Solanaceae > Nicotiana > Nicotiana glauca. The sequence goes on along the minus strand of MU775872.1, from coordinate 110,666 downwards.
CCAACAATTATTATTTTACTATAAAGACCCTCAGGTGGGCTACTGGATCACCACATCCATCACACAAGTTAAATTTTGGCACTTTGAACCCCGTGGGCAAGCGGTGCTTTCGGGCCCCGGTATCAACCAACCCGATTTTGTTGTTGTCTGCCATTGCCTTTTGACTTTGTTTTGTAGAAAGAAATTACCACTTTAAAGCCACAAATCAACCACCTTTCTGCTATGAATATAACAAAATGAAGCCATCACGTTAGCGTTAGGGCATTTAACAGCAAAAATCTCATATTGCGTGCAATGCACCTAGTCACAATTATCGGTTCTAAAATGACTTCGAGGGTACGAAGGTCAATTGACATCATCCCAATTTTTCATTTCAATCCTCTCTTTTCTTTGCTTTTCTAGCACTTGATTGATCATTTTTCTTCCTTTTTTTTTTCTAATTATCACTCTTTTCTTTCCTCCCATTTCTCATGGCCCATAATTTCACATCTTTTTTTTCTTTTTTATCTTTTTTTCTCGTTTTTTCCCTTTTTTTCTCTCTTTTCTTTTAGTAATTAAAAATAATAATTCGATCGAACCCTATGTAGGTTACCTACATATCATGATCCCGCATGAATCAGATCTTTACGTAGTTCTAACCGATTGAGAATAGAGTAGACATTTTTTCTTTATCTTTTCTGACTACTCTGATGAGAAAAGAGAAATAAAAGAAGCAAATTTTTTTTTTTTTTAATTTTCTAGACTTAATGTCCTACACCCTATTCCAAACTCAAGTTTGACGAGCGTATTTTTTCCTTTTGAAACCAATACTCTATTAAGGAAAAATCCTAGAAGAGAAAAATATTTTTTGATTCTTTTTCTTTTTCTTTTTTTTCGTTTTGTTTTTTTTATTTTTAAGAATGACATCTAAAGATTAAACCACAGAAACATATTTTGAATTTTTATTTGATATCCCGACACAATATTTCAAAAAAGATAAAATAAAATATTTTTTGATTTTAATTTTGATTGCCTAAAAGAAGAAACTCTAATGACAAACAACAGATAAAGCATTTTTATTGTATATGTACAATATCCTGAAGTCCTAATGAAAAGAATTTTTTTTTTTCATTTTTCACTAATTTTTCAGGGAAACACTTCAAGAGGAAATCTTTTTGGATTTTGGAATTAACACCTTACAGAAAGCTTTTAAAGAAGTACTAAAAGAAAATTCTCCTTTTTTTTTTTTTTTGAATTTTGGTCCTATATTTTAAGTCCTAGATATTAATTGCCTAAAGGAAAAACAACCTCAAAATTTTTTCCATTTCCTAGAATTAGCATTCTTAAAGAAAACTTATAACGGAAATATAAAATGCAACATCTCCCTTTTTTTTCACACCTTGTCAAATATAAAATAAAAGTATAATAACAAAAACTTGACATCACTGTACAAAATTTAGAAAGTAAAAAACGACATAATAAATAAATAAATAAATAAATAAATAAAGATCTCCTTAAGCAACTCCTGAATGTAGTGGTCCTGGGGTATCTGTCATGCTCAAACTCCGGTAAGTAGATCCACACCTGTACGAGAAAACTTTTAAACCAACACTATGTGAGACAATAACATTCCCTATTAGACACATGCAAGACATGGTTGCAAGTATTTTTGCAAAATAATTTATTTAGCCAAAAGGTGGCTAGAATTGTAAAATTTGGCTAAGACCCCGCAAAGCCAAGAACCTAAGATTTACTAGGAACACCGGACCCTGTGTGGGTTGCTTACGTATCACGCCCCGAAAGACGAGAATCAGGTATGCGTAGTTCGGGCAAATTGGATACAGGCGAGAATTAAAAAAAAAACAACTAATGTAGAGAAACATATTTTGCTTTTTCCTGAAAAATGATGAAACATGTAAAACCTTTTTAGATTTTCTTTTCCCTTTTTTTTTTTTTGATTTTTTGAAAAATGATAAAAATGCAAAATCTTTTTGAACTTTTCATGTATATATTTTTTGTCTTTTTCCTTAATAAAAAATGTAACTAAACAAAACTGGGTTCTACTTGCTTTATTTTCACACATCACCCTCTCTTTTTTCTCTTTTTCTTTTTCTCTTTCTTTTTTTTCATTGTTTTTCTTTTTTTTCATTTTTTTCATTTGCTCTCAGCTATCATTGGTCCGCCAAATGACCCTTTTATCCTTGAATAAATGCAACATGTAGCACATAGGATGGATCAAGATGGTCTGTTATTTTGGGTACACCTGTCCTAGACGGACCCAACCCCTGTGTTGAGTCCCCTAAGTCAAATGCACATGATGCAAATAAGCGCTCCTACTAGGGATCCGGCATGAGGTTTTGTTCTTCTAGGTTTAAACCCTAGGTTTATTGGTCTAGACCTGGCTTACCCGAGCAGACAACTCGGGTCGAGGAGGAGGCAGCGTACCGGGGATACAAAAGCTTCGTCGGCTTAGCAACTTATCTGAACCTCGTCTAAATGGGAAAAGACTCTAAAAAGAAGAGAAGCTACACGAAGTGCACCCTTCTCCATAATGTAGAAGAGTCAGAGAGAGGAAGGGTTTCGTAGCAGTTTATATATATAATTCACTAAATATCAAAGCGGTAAAGCATTTAGCACATTAATCCCAAACATGTAAAAAAATCAGATAAAGCCAAATATAACAATTTATCTAAGCTCAAATTCTGAACCTTGAACCAAAAGTTTTGGTTCTTCTCCCCAGCAGAGTCGCAGAGCTGTCACACCTCCTTTTTCGCTACTACACCCCCGCGAAGGGTATAATAAAAGGAGTTTTTCTAGTTAAAGGACAATCAAAACGTGATTCGTTTATTAAGAGATTCAAAGTCGCCACTTGGGAGATTTATGGTGTCCAAAGTTACCGGTTGGAATCCCGAATCGAGGAAAGGGTTTTACTCTGTATTACAGTTGCGAACCAGAAATCCGAGTAAGGAATTCTGTTAACCCGGGGGAAGGGGTTAGGCACTCCCGAGTTCCGTAGTTCTAACACGGTCGCTCAACTGCTATATTTGGCTAAAATCTGATTTTTATGCGTGTTAAAACCTATAGTGCAATGTTAGAATGATTTACCCCTTTTAGTCATTTTTAAGAAAGTGAACGTCGTTTAAGAACGTATTTTTGGATCACGTCACATGAAATGCACCCAGATCCTCGACACATTCTTATTCAATGTTATGAGATTTGGATTTGGGTTGCATGAAATGCACACCCGTATTTAAGAAGGTAAATTTATTAAAAGCGCGCCTAAATTAGCTAACGGGTTATTATCATTACGGAGGGCCGTGAAATTCGCTAAACGGCACCCCCCGAATTCTAAGTATTTTAATATAAATATTTAAAGAGGGCCACGCAATTTATGAATTTTATTTGGCGCGGTGCACCTTGTTTTTATTTTAAAGGCCAACCTAAAATAAACACAGACCCTCTTGTTGTAATACACATAGAATTGTAAATTAAGATCCGTATGCAAAAGGACAAAATTAAGAGAACTAAAACTTCAAAAAAAAACAAGAAACAACATTTGCCCAAAACGTGATTCAGCATTTGAATAAACAAACATCACAAATGACTGAGGCAAAATGTTAGTGTAAGTGAGTTGTAAAACCGGAGCGCAGGAGATCGAACAAAACAATTCATACATTTATGCATCCATGTCATGAATCTGTAATAAATTGAGTCTCATCCAACTGAGGTAAAACACGCAACTATAGTAAATCAACCACAATGATTAAAAGAATTAAAACTTTGGTTAATCCAGTTCTTGCCGACTCACTGTATTAATTCAACCGATTTTCCTCAAACACAATTTAGCATGAACGCTAGTTAACCACATATCTAACTTAACCAAATTGCACACCAAGATAAGATTTCAAGGCACAGAAGATAACCATCCTTATCAATTCATTCACAAGAATAATACAAGACACATTGAAGAAGAAAGTTGGAACAGACCTCTACTGCTGCTAGTGTTCAACGTATACAATGAAAGGAGATTTCCAAATAGGCGTGACGGGCTACTGATGCGAACCTCGACCCAATGACAAACATCGAATCAGCAACTGAACGGCAGCCTCAAACTATTTCTGACATCTCAGATCCAAAATAGCTCGTCGGAGAACTTCTACCTCGACCAGTAGCTAGCGACGACGAATTCGAAACTCGACTTCGAGGTTCGACCAGTTAGAACAGGGCAGAAACAGTCTGTTTAGGTTGATTTTCCAGATTCTTTTTCACGGCTGTGTTGCTGTTTCCGGCGTTAGGGGGATGGAGTGAGGTCCGGTCGATGGTTATTTCTTGATGGAGAGGAAAGGGAAGCTCAGTCGATGGTGAGGTGTGGTCGATGATGCAAATACAGGGGAAGGGGTCGTGTATTTCCAAGCTGCGCAGCTCCAAGCCTATCTCCCCCTTTCAGATTTTTTTTAACTATTATTTATAGGTAGAGTCTAGGTCTAGGTGTAATTTTGTGTATTTGTCAATTAGTCCCTAGGTCCTTTTGTCTTAATTCCTTAGGGTCTTTTTATTTTTTATCCCAAAAAAAATAGTCTAGAAGGGTCCCTAGACTACACAATGAATGTTTTTTTTATTATTTTATATTATATTTATATATATATATATATATATATATTTTATATATATATATATATATATATTGTGACTACCCGGCCCGTCGTCACGTGAGTTACCGCCCCGTTTTCCCCATATTATGTTGTTCTATGCTTCAATATCGGTATTTGAATGAATCAGAAAGAATTGAGTTGGTTTAGTTTGAAATGAGGCACCTAGCCTCTTGAAAGGAAGCTTGTTTTGAAAAAATCAATCGGAAGTTAACTATATAGTTAGAAGGCTCGGATGGTAATTCTGGTGATTTGGTTAGCTTCGGGGGATGATTTGTAGCATAGGAGTACGATCGGAATTGAATTTGGAGGTCCGGTGTAGAATTTGGCTTGAATTGGCGAAGTTGGAATTTTGGCGAATTTCGTTTGATAGGTGAGATTTTGATCTGAGGGTCAGAATGGAATTTCGAGAGTTGCAGTAGCTTCGTTAGGTGATTTTGGATATGTCTGCAAATTTTCAGGTCATTCGGACGTTGTTTGGTTGGGTTTTTGATAGAAAGTGCATTTCGGAAGTTCTTGAAGAACTTAGGCTTTGATTTAGTAAAATTTGATGATTTTGATGTTAACAATAGTGTTTTGATGATTGGAACAAGTTTGAATAAGGTTGTTGGATGTGTTGGTGTTTTTGGTTGAGGTCCGGGGGGCCTCGGGGTGATTTCGGACGGTTAACCGGAGGTTTTAGGCACTGTTGTAGGTCTGATGTCTCAGCTTTCTGGTATTTCCGCATCTGCGGAGAAGGAGACGCTTAAGCGGTTCCGCAGATGCGGTGGGGGAGGCCGCAGAAGCGGGCAGGTGTGGCCCAGGGATTTTCCGCATAAGCGGAAGGTGGAGCGCATAAGCAGGGCCGCGTAAGCGGATTGAAGACCGCAGAAGCGGTTGGAGGAAACCGCATAAGCTGATGTTTGGATCGCATAAGCGGTACCCGATGGTTTTAAGTTAGACCGCATAAGCGGTCAATATGTCGCAAAAGCAGTACCGCAGGTGCGATCAAAGGTCCGCAGAAGCAGAAAAAGGTCTGGTGTTATAGTGAACAGTGTTCGCGAATTTCAGAAGTTAAGAAAACATTTAAGACTTCGGGAAGAGGCGATTTGGAGAGGATTCGAAGGGGATTTCATCAGGTATGAATTAGTAGCCTCGGAATATGTTATTATGGTGTAAAAACATTGATTTAATCACTGAAATTCAAGGATTTAAGGGTTAAAAATGGTGGTTAGGGTTTGAAACCTAAGAAAGTGTAAACTTGGAATTTGAGGGATCAAATGGACTCTGATTTTGATGAATTTGATATGGGTAGACTCGTGGCGAGATGAGGATTTCGGTGATGTGAACTTTGTAATTTTTCGAGAAGTGGGCCCGGGGCTCGGGTTTTGCTAGTTTTGAGATTTTTGATATTTTTCAATTGTTTTTGATTGGGCATTGTTCCCTTAGCATATTGTAATGCATTCACTCTGATTTTGGTTAGATTCGATGCGCGTGGAGGCCAAATTGAGGGGAAAAGGCATCATGAGCTAGAGATTTCACCGGTTCGAGGTGAGTAATACTTGTAAATGATATCCTGAGGGTTTGAAACCCCGTTGCACATCATAGTGTTGTATTGTGGTGACTTGCAAGCTAGGTAAGAGCGTGGGGTAGAGCACCGTAGGGGATTGTGACTTGGTCAGTCCCGGTTGTTGATTTTATTGTGTGATTGACTGAAACCTACTTGATGCTATCATGATTTGGGTTGATTGCCATGTTTTGGGCTTCAGGCCAATTATTTGGATCCCTTAGGGATTATTATCATTGTTTACATGATGCTTAGCATGTTTTTATGATATCAGTCCTGAGTTAAACATTGTCTCGAAATGATTAGTAAATTTCTAAAGTCTTAAACACTTAGCTATAATTCCTAATAATTAGAACTGAAAATGATAAATTGACTGTGCCCGTGTGGCTTGCATGCATATAACTGGACTGATTGTGGATCGGGCTGCACGCCGCAGCGAATGCTACAATGATAGTGCGCTTGGGCTATAGGAGCCCTCCGGAGTCTGAACCCCCACAATGAGCGCGGGTACCCAAATGGATTGGGTTGTACACCGCAGCGGTCATGTGCATTGCATTGCATTCACGCATTGATTCCTGTTTGTACTACGTGGCATGACATTTAGCACTCTCATATCATTGACATCCATGCTATTTCTTGCACTGTGTACCAGATACCCTGGTGTTATTTGTAAATAGAGTGTTGTGCCCGAGGGGCTGACTTGTGTGCGGACTTGCACTACCTGATATCGCATTCATATGCTTAATGTTGGAAAAAGAATGTTTTCAAAAGAGATTTTTAAACTGAGCTAGATGTTTCTAAAGGATTTTCACGATTTTACTATTTTGTTCAAAAGGTTGTACTGTACTATATAGCATGATGGAGTGTTCTTACGTGATTTCTTACCGCTTAGTTATTATTTACACTTGTTACCACTGAGTTGGAAGTACTCACTTTACTCCCTATACCACGTGTGCAGATTCAGGTGTCCCAGGAGCATAGTTGAGTTATTTGCTGCTTCAGAGTGTCTCAAGAGTTATCGAGGTAGCTGCCTGACGTTCGCAGGACTTGACTCCTCCCCTATTCCTTTATTATTTCCGTATTTTAGAACATTAGTATTATTGAGGATGTATTATAATCTTAGAGTCTCTAGACTCATGACCCCAGGTCTTTGGGAGATGTTGGCCAAGTCAGTGATTCATACTGTCTCTATCTAGATTATTGGTTAATAGACTTGTTAAATGATAATTTAATTCTATAAATTGGAAATGGGTGGTGTGATTAGGTTGAGAGTGTAACTGGTCGGGCTTGCCTAGCAATTGTGTTAGGCGTNCTTTAGGAAAAACTTCACTTTCTTGGAATTCTTATCATGCGTACTTGATTCAGCTTGAGATGTAACTCTTGAAATTCCTTCCACACGTCTGTATGCGCACATAAGTGTTCGGTATTAGTGCCCTGATGGCTTGTGATTCCTCGATCGAGGGGCGAGATGTGATCCTGTGAGTTCGATGTTGGGCCAGTCTGGAGGACTTGAGGCTGGATCTTTGCCTATGGCTTGAGCACCGAGGTGCTGATTGTGTGAGTAAGTGTTCTGAACTTATATGTTCGATATTGTCCCTATCAGCCGGAATGGTGGTTGGATATCCATGTTATGAGTATGTTAGTACTGCAAGATGTATCTATGTGACTTGATAGTGACGAAGGAGTCTGCTGAATGATAGATGAGCCGGTAAGTGTTCGATTCCTATTGTGATCTGTTGTGTAGCCCCGAGTTATGGGCACGTGAAGAATATTTTCGTATCTCCTAGTTGGAAAGTTAAGTGCAATACTTGTGGCGGTATGAGTTCAGACTCAGGAAGACTAAATTGACTGGGTAACGTATATATCGGTGGAAGGTGTGCTGAAATACCGAACTGAGGAAAAGCAGGTGGGTTATCTCCTGCGGAGTGTTAGTGAGTGGTATGATCCTTATGTGTATGTTGAAGATCTCATGTGTAATTGAAAGGCATGTGTTGAAATTTGAGAATTTGGGTCGCTTAGAGAGTGGACTCAACTGAGGTGGAAATGAATGCGAAGTTTACAGAGGATTTCAGTACCAGATGATCGGTGTTTTCATAAACTAGTGGATGATTTGAGTCTAATCCCACTATAATAGTATGGCATCATTAAGTAAAAATATTATGGGGTATTGAATGTGTTCTGATAGGTGGCTTCGAGCCAATTTGGGGAGGTTGCTGTTGATTAGCTGATCGCACGGTTATGTGCTATGATTGTTTCCGTTTTGAGGTATGCTGGCGGATCAGTCCTGGTTACAGAAATGAGCCCAGGATGGCACGAGTGAAGTAAAAATTTTGATAAAGGTTATATGGGGCTTCATAGATGTGAGAAAATACTAGGATGTCTTGAGTTGCTATTGATAAAGAATGCTCAGTGTGTAGAAAAGGAAGATGATCGTTTGTATTGGAATGAGGTCATATCCTTCGGTGTCAGAGTGCTAATAAGGCACGAGTGGTTCTATTCGTTAAGTCAGGTAAATTACAGTTGGAATAGGAGTGAATGACTCTCGAGAATGGTTTTATTGTGTTCGAGATTTTTGCATGTAATCATCATGTGTCTAAGGTTGTGTATGTGGTCAGAGACTATTTATTCATCGGGGAATGTCGAGGCTTGTGGTATTTTTATGTTAATTATGAGATCCTACGTATCGGCATCTGGAAAGTAATAGCAGCGAATTCGGGTTCGCAGGAAGTTCTTCAAGTAAAGTATTCTGGAACGTGGTATTTCTGGGAAGCATTGAGAGAGCATTTGATGGCCTATGGGTTTTAGACAGTGTGGTCTTATGTTCGAGTCTCGTGTGGTAGGCCTGGATTGAGGCATTGTGATGCTACAGCAAGGGAGAAATATCAAGTGGATGATGAATAAAAAGAGAAATTTGATAGAAGGAATGGCTTGATAATAGACCGAATCGGTATGGTAAAGATATGATTAATTCCTTGTATGTGTTCGAAGTAATGGGCTTTTACAGGCAATTTGCAGCAATGCTCTTGAGTTTTGACGGCTTGCTCAGCTCGGTTTAGATAGAAGGATTCAGTCCTGCAGTTTAGCTTGTACAAATGGAATTGGCAGAGATGTTCTTGTTGGA
>MU775872.1:80991-93711 GCA_026770625.1 Nicotiana glauca | reverse complement strand
AGATGTTGGCTAAGTCAGTGATTCATACTGTCTCTATCTAGATTATTGGTTAATAGACTTGTTAAACGGTAATTTAATACTATAAATTGGAAATGGGTGGTGTTATTGGGTTGAGAGTGTAATTGGTCGGGCTTGCCTAGCAATTGTGTTGGGCGCCATCACGACCGGGATTGGGGTCGTGACATATATATATATATTTTTTTAAAATAAGATAGAAATACTACACAATGCCGAAGTTTATCTTAATTAGTTAAACTAGACGTTAAACTATTTTTGTGTTTTCAAAATTATATAAAGAAAAAAAAAGGTACTATTTTTTGTATTTTTTTCAAAATTTATGAAAAATACATAAACTAAAATATTTTTTTGTAATTTTTATTTTTCTTGTACTAAAATAAAATAAAAATATTAAAATTAATTGAAATAGCGCTATTAGGCCTAACTTAAATATTTACACGCTAAATTATGAAAAATCTTAAGGAGGGTCAAAAATCACATGTCTACAAGTTTCTGCTCGTACTTACTGATTATTTAACTAAATGGGTGGAGGCAGGAGCATTTAAACAGGTGCGAGAAAAGGAAGTCAAAGATTTTATCTGGCGGAATATCATATGCCGATTCAGTGTACCAAAGGAAATCGTATGTGATAACGGCCCTCAATTTATTGGAGCTCAAATTAGGGAGTTCTTTCAGAGTTGGCAAATTAAAAGGATTACGTCTACACCTTATCATCCGGTGGGTAATGGGCAAGCAGAATCAACAATTTAAAGAAACGATTAGAGGAATCAAAGGGTAACTGGCCTGAAGTGTTGCCCGGAGTTTTATGGGCATATCGCAAACACCATTTTCATTGGTTTACGGAGATGAGGCTTTAATTCCAGTTGATATAGGAGAACCAAGCACACGGTTCACACAAGCAGCACAAGAATCTAATGACGAGGAGATGCAGGTCAATCTAGATTTACTTGAAGGAATGAGAGAAGCTGCATTAATAAGAATGGCAACACAAAAACAAGTCATAGAACGATATTACAACAGGAAAGCACGCCTCAGATTCTTCAAAATTGGGGACTTCATGCTTAAAAAGATTTTTCAATCTACAAAGGTAGCCAACACGGGTAAATTGAGTCCATCTTGGGAAGGACCCTATAGAGTTCGTGATATTACAAGAAATGGAGCATATGAATTGGATGTAACGACCCGACCAGTCATTTTGAGCCCTAGCGCGTCGTTCAGCAGTAGAAGGAATCTCATAAGTTTGGCTTGAAGTGTATTTCAGTATTATTGATGTCCGTTTGGGATTCCGAGACTGTGAATAGCTCCGTATGGTGATTCTGGATTTAGGGGCGCGATCGGAAGTGAATTCGGAGGTCCGTAGGTCATTTTGGAGCCATGTGGCTAAAGATAGAAATTTGAAGGTTTTTGAGAAGTTTGACCGGAGGTTGACTTTTTGATATCAGGGTCGAAATCCAATTCCAGAAGTTGGAGTAGGTCCGTAATGTCAAATATGATTTGTGTGCAAAATTTGAGGTCAATCGGACGTGGTTTGATAGGTAAAAGCATCGGAAATGGAAGTTGGAAGGTTCAAAGTTCATAAAGCTTGAATCGGGGTGTAATTCATTGTTCTGGCATTTCTTGTTATGATTTGAGGCCTCGAGCAAGTCCGTAATGTGTTTTGGGATTGGTTGGTAGGTTTGGTTGAGGTCTAAGGGGCCTCGGGGTGAGTTCGGGTGGCCAAATGGAGAGTTTTTGGACTTATGAAATTTTAGGCCTGCTGCTTCTGGTATTTTCGCTTCTGCAGTTTTGGAGCCGCAGAATCGGCCTGGCAGACGCAGAAGCGGAAAGTGGACGTTCGGCCAAGAACCACAGAAGCGGATTTTATTCCGCAAAAATGAAATTGCTTCTGCGATGGTTAGATGGCAGAAGCGGTTGGTCGGGTGATTTGATAAGCCGCAGAAGCGGCCATCAACCGCAAAATCGGTATCCGCAGAAGCGGAAATAGCACCGCTGAAGCGAAAAGTGCTGAAGGCAGAAGGGTTATTTTAAAAGTCGGATTTTGTTCATTTCTCTCACTTCATTTGGCAATTTTTGGAGGGTTCAAGAGAGGATCTTCATCAACCATGCTAAGGTAAGTTTTTTCCACCCATTATGAGCTAACTACATTGATTATGTATGGATTTAGGCATGAAAATTAGTGTAAAAAAAATTGGGCTTTGGGTGGAAAACCTAGAAAATCATATTCTTGGAATTTAGCCACGAATTGAGTATGGAATTAAGAGAAAATAATATATTTGAGTTCCTAAGGTTATGGGTAAACTTTATCTTCAAAAAGTTTTGGATTCTGGGCACGTGGGACTGAGGGCGTTTTGGCCAACTTTCCAATCGGGGTTAGGAATTGCTATAAATTAGTTTGTAGTGAATATTGAAGCATATATTAATGGATTCGCGTAACCATTGGCTAATCTGGAGCGTGGCGCATCAATTGGAGTCTTTGAAAGAATGTAGAATGCCGGTTGTGGATCCTCGGAGCGAGGTGAGTCTCCTTTCTAATCTTGTGAGGGGGAATTTACCCCATAGGTGAAGTAATTGATTATGTGCTCCTGTTTTTGGGGGAGACGTACGCACGAGGTGACGAGAGTCTGTGCGTGGCTACTATTATGCTATTGTCCGGGTAGTTAGGACCCAAAAACATGTGTACGTGGATTAATTGTGAACACATTGGTAGCTTGAATTGCTTAACTCACGTCGAATTAGTAAGTAAATTTCTAAAAGAATTAAACTTCATTTCTTAAATTGTTAAAGGAGAATTGGTTTTATTTAAATAAATATTCCCCGATAAGTTCTTATTTGACTGATTGAGCATGTATTTTATGTTTGCCTGCGTCGCATGGATGATTCGCGAGCAAGATATGTGTTTAATTATAGAACGGGCCGAACGCCTTGGTGATAATAGATGCATCTATGGTTCGTGCCGCTCGACCCCCGGCAGTGCACAATTTACATTCTATTGAGTGGGCCGTCAACCTCGGCATGATTTGCGCATGTTTATTTGTTACTTGGAAATTTTAAATGTGGAATTGGCCCTATGTGGCTTGACATAAACTGATAAGATAATAAAGAACAGACTTTAGAAGCCCTTGATTTATTGTTGAAGGTGTTTACCTGTTCGCCAGCTTTACAATCAGAACTTTTATACAAATCCATGATTATTCTCGCACTTATAGAATATTGCTAATTGACCTCTAGTGAGTGTGGAGTTGGCCATCTCATCTCTACCCCTTCGGGATTAAGCGGGATACTCACTGATTACACGTTGATTACGTACTCATACTACACTTCTGTGCATTTTTGTTGCACAGGCATATATACACCTCTAGCAGCCTATTGGGTGTAGCAGCATGGACGACGCTGGGACTAGGTGAGTTGCATCATTGAGGCGACCGCAGCTACAGTAGTTTCTTCCAATGTATTGTATTTACTTTCTGCCCACTGTATTCGGGGCGGATATTGTATTTTATTTCTCTTATCAGTAGTCGCTCATGTACATGTGACACCGGATTTTTGGGAGGGTTTACAACGGATTTGTTCTAACTGTTATTATTTAAATTCGAATTCTAGTAGCGAACTTTTATTTATAAAAATGGAAGGAAAAACCTTAGATTTTCAAAAGTATTAAAAGAGAAATTAATTGATGAGTTAGTTGGTTGGCCTAACAGAGGTGTCTGGAGCCACCACGACCCTTAGTGGATTTTGGGTCGTGACAACATGGTATCAGAGAACTAGGTTCCCATCAGTCTCACGAGTCATGAGCAAGTCTAGTAGAGTCTCGCGGATCGGTACGGAGACGTTTGTACTTATCCTCGGGAGGCTACGGGGCTGTTAGGAGTACTTCCCTTCTTGATTTACTTTTCGTGCGGTTTGATTCCTTTGAGGCTTATGCCTTTGATTTCTTCGTATTCAATCTTACGCGAGCTCTTGTTATAAATCGAAAGTTGAAGAATTGAAATGGCACTACAAAGGTGGTGCGGGATGATTTTTCCTGGTATAGTTGATTGGACTATGGTAGCCGCATTGTGGAGGGATATTCTATTGTTTCAGCTTAGTAACAGAACTTCTAAGAGCCCTGAGGCTAGGCACAGTTTGCCATGATGCTTATGAGCAATTATTCCGTAGTGTTGTTGTGATAGTGGGACTTTTGCCCACGTGTCTAGCAGTGAATGAATTGAAGGGAGGTTTACTCAGTGTGTAATCAAGGGATTCAGTATTTTATTCCCAGCAGGGGAAAGTCAAACGAACGAATGATGGTCAGAAGTGGACTGGTGGAAGTAATGAAACGTGGTAATTGCAAGCGTGGTGGAGTTCTCCTCTACATTGGGGTGTTGTTGTCCTAATTGGACGTTCTAAGTTTGTCGGTGTTATAATCTACTACAATCCGCCTTTATGGCAGGATATTGTGAAATAATATTGGAGTTATGATTGTCAGATATCGCATGGTGCAGTGGTTTAGGATTGAATCAGTATTTCAAATGTTGACGGTTCGAGAAAGATGACCTTTGGAAAGGTTTAAAAATAGTAGCAATGGTGGGTTCAAGTGCCACGAAGACAGATTTTATTTAGGGCAACAATTGAGCAGCAAAGTATGAGGTAGGACATGTGGGAAGTGCCAGGCGGTGTTTAAAATTTCTAGAAGGCCAAGTATGAGGAGCAAGGTCGAGTGGTTAATTAAAGAGATGAGTTCCGCCAAAGTGGGAGAGTGGCAGGTGTTGCATATGGGCTTGGTAGTAGGATGACTACGCGCCTTAAGGAGAGTTTGGATCGAATTGGGGATTTTAATGATTGGTGATTGAAGCATACGGGTATGATGTGAAGTATGGGCTATTATGCGGCAGAAGATTGATATGGAGGAAAGGATTCTGGTGGATTCCAGAGTTGTGTTATAGTGGCTTCAAGCTAAGTGGAAGAGTCCCACCGCCTAAGATTGGGTTGCATGGTTAACTGCTTGCGAGGTTTCCATTTATCTGCATATCGATAGGTTGTTTCAGCTACGAGAAAAGACCATAAGTGGTAATTTGAGCAGATGAATTGTTGGAGGCATGCTATGGCGGGCCTTATTGGCTCATGTTCGGGCTTGGAAAAAGGTTCAGGATTTATGCCCTATATAGATACAAGTTCCGGAGGAAGTGATTTCGCCGGGTGCTTCATCGAGAGAGTATTCGTGTGTATAAAATTATGGAGTGAATTATATTCGGGACCAAGTCACAGCGGGTGGCTCTCAATAATGGTCCTAGTGAATTCAGAAGTTAAAGTGAGGTGCCCAATGATTTCGAGCCTATGAGTACAATTAAGAATCAAGATTTGTAGCAACTTATGAGAAGGTGCCCAGAATGTTTTATGATATTTTGACTTGTGGTGTAGCATTTGGGTAATATGAAATAGTTCGTGGGAATTGAGACAGCCTGGTCTCATGATTCAAAGTCACTCGGGGTGAGTGTAGATAGAGTATGTTATGTGTTGAATAGAGTTAGTATTATTTCTAAGGCAAGCAAGGATAAATTGGAAGAAGGTAGAATGATTAGCCATAGTTGAATTGGCATATTGGGGCCATCGATCAGTTCATTCAGCATGATCAAGTTATGCGTATGATTTATAGAAGTACGTGTGAGGCTTGTCGGCCGCCGTAATTAATATTATTAAGAAGCATTCTTCTGTTATGGCTTGTTAAGTGGGAGCGGATTCCGGAAGGGCTATGGTGGCTTGGACCACTACTTAGAGATTTGCATATTCTACGGTTATGGGAATTTACCTGTGTGTTGCTATGATTCTCCTGAGGTGATTTAAGTGTAAAGTTCTTATATTATGAAGTGTTAAAATATTAATGATCTTGGAGTTACAATGAAAATAGTGTCCTATCGTATGTTGCACGTTGGGTGCAGTTAGTAGCATGGAAATTTGAAGTGAGGATCGAGGTTGCAGTTTGGTGCTCATAAGGATGTCACGAGCTCAGATGAGCAAGTAAAGGGTTGAATGATTAGAGTAAATTGGAATTGTCCTCAGTGTCACCTGAGATCGAGGTGTTATGGAAGAGGTTTTGCATATTGGTTAAGGATTCTGGGTCGCTTTTCAGCGTTAGTGCGTCCGATTGTTTAGATGTGCGGACTATTTATTTCAGAAGATTGTGGGAGCGGTTGTATAAGTGTGGCATGTAGTCACTTGATTGACTAAAGATTTAACCAAGTATAAGGATTGTGGTAATATCATTAGTTTGAGAATTTATGCCTGGAGGGAACTTTGCTTATTGGGTTATGAACTGAGAAGGTTGCTCCGATTATGATGCTTGTTCTTGCATGTTATAAGGCAAAAGGGAGTTACTATGGACCTTTGAAAGGTTATTAGCCAAGTTGGTGCAATCAGAAATTGGTTTGAGATCGGTGGATTGATTTATATATGAACAGGGCTTTATAATGGGCTAGTTGTGTTCGCTTCAGCGAGCGTTTCCTATGGAGGAACAGTCCGGGTGTTATTTTGTCATCAGCTATTCCAGGTAATGGTGTATTGCGCCGTATGAGTTGTGAGACGGCTTGGTAAATTCTTATGTGTTGAGGTTCCGCGTGGCGATGATGTTATGTGAGCAGAATGGATCTTGAGATTCAGATCTTGTATCTCACCTCAGTTGTGCTTGAGTTTTGTAGCCTATAGTGCTATGTGTTTTCTCAGGGATGGTATTATGCACTTAGTGTGCTTGCAATCGAAATTCGATATTTTTATTGTAATGAGCAGATTTAGCTCGAAGTGCAATCTCCTTATGTGAGATCTATATGTGGATCGGGTGGCACGCCGCCATGGGTATGTTATTTGGATCGGGTGGCACGCCACCATAGGTATGTTATTTGGATCGGGTTGTGCGCCACAACAGTGAGATGTTGAGTATGGCCTTTCTATATGCTGTTTTTTGTGTGTTTCGCTTCCTATCTTTAAAGAAAAGTCTGTATTAGTGCGGGGGTTAGGTAATTTCTCCCGGAGTTCGATTTCCTGTTTGTGTTGTGTTCGGATTGGTGGCCTATTGGCATATTGTGGCATCATATGAGACTTGTGGTCGCATTCGGAGTGGCTTATTGCCTGAGCAGTTCGTACTGGGTAAGGTGAGATTCTGGGATTTAGGATCAGTGCAATCTGATTATATGAAGTATATTAAGGAGCGAAGATCGTTATTTGGTTCAGAATGTGTTAATGTTTCTTGTCAGAAGTATAGACTCGATGATTGGTTCACTCGGCAGTTGATTATGAATTTCGGCATCTCATCCGTTGTGGCGGTATTGTAATAGTTAGAGTAAGACCTATGTAGGTCATGAGGTGCAATGGGAGCATCGGATTCGTGGAATTTTGATTAATTCAAACAGAAATGTTATTGTGGTCCTATGAGTAAAGTGATGCAAAGTGTGAATTCAACAGAGTTATGCAGTCATGTTTGAGTACAGCGTATAGTGATTGATACGGTGATCGTATGATGAAACCAGGCCTGGCATAGAATTCCGGATGTTGGAACTGGGCTCTAAGGCTTAATTGCTTGAATAAAAGGGAGTATCTTCAGAACTTATCGAGCTAATGTGCTCAACTGAGTTGTGATAGCACGGGAAGGTGCTTGAGGTGCTAAACAGTGATTTCAGACTACTCAAGTGTAGTTCTCAGCACGTTCGAGGACGAACGTATGTTTATATGGGAGAAAATGTAACGAATCGACCAGTCGTTTTTAGCCCTAGCGCGTCGTTCAGCAGTTTGAGGCCATGAGCAACTTCATTTCAGGTATTGTGACTTGTACGCATGGTCGGAATTTGATTTCGGGAAGTCCAGAGTTGATTTGAGAAGAAAATTCTTATTTCGGGAGCTTAAAGTTGAAAGAATGAACTAGGGTTGGAATTTTAAGTAAACGTCCTCGGAATCGGGATCTGAAGGTTCCAGTAGGTTCGTATGATGATTTCGGATTTGGGCGTATGCCCGGATTGGGTTATGGATAACCCGGGAGCATTTTGGGGCCTATTGTAGAAGTTAGCATTTTAGAAGGAATCTCATAAGTTTGGCTTGAAGTGTATTTCAGTATTATTGATGTCCATTTGGGATTCCGAGACTATGAATAGCTCCGTGTGGTGATTCTGGATTTAGGGGTGCGATCGGAAGTGAATTCGGAGGTCCGTAAGTCATTTTGGAGCCATGTGGCTAAAGATAGAAATTTGAAGGTTTTTGAGAAGTTTGACCGGAGGTTGACTTTTTGATATCAGGGTCGGAATCCAATTCCGGAAGTTGGAGTAGGTTTGTAATGTCAAATATGATTTGTGTGCAAAATTTGAGGTCAATCGGATATGATTTGATAGGTTTAAGCATCGGAAATGGAAGTTGGAAGGTTCAAAGTTCATAAAGCTTGAATCGGGGTGTAATTCATGGTTTTGGCATTGCTTGTTATGATTTGAGGCCTCGAGCAAGTCCGTAATGTGTTTTGGGATTGGTTGGTAGGTTTGGTCGAGGTCTCGGGGGGCTCGGGGTGAGTTCGGGTGGCCAAACGGAGAGTTTTTGGACTTATGAAATTTTAGGCCTGCTGCTTCTGGTATTTTCGCTTATGCGGTTTTGGAGCCTCAGAAGCAGCCTGGCAGACGCAGAAGTGGAAAGTGGACGTTTGTCCAGGAACCGCAGAAGCGAATTTTGTTCCGCAGAAGCGAAATCTCTTCTGCGATGGTTAGACCGCAGAAGCAGTTGGTCGGGTGATTTGATAAGCCGTAGAAGTGGCCATCAACCGTAAAAGCGGTATCCGCAGAAGCAGAAATAGCACCGCTGAAGCGAAAAGTGCTAAAGGCAGAAGAGTTATTTTAAAAGTCAGATTTTTTTCATTTACTCATTTCTCCCACTTCATTTGGCGATTTTTAGAGGGTTCAAGAGAGGATCTTCATCAACCATGCTAAGGTAAGTTTTTTCCACCCATTATGAGCTAACTACATTGATTATATATGGATTTAGGCATGAAAATTAGTATTAAAAAATTGGGGTTTGGGTGGAAAACCTAGAAAATCATATTCTTGGAATTTAGCCACGAATTGAGTATGGAATTAAGAGAAAATAATATATTTGAGTTCCTAAGATTATGGGTAAACTTTATCTTCGAAAAGATTTAGATTCCGGGCACGTGGGCCCGAGGGGGCTACATACCGGGAACCAAAAGGCCATCCGGCTTAGTAACTTGTCCGGCCTCTTTCTTATTTCAAGGTATTGACACTAACAGAATAGGGAGTCTCAACCAGTAAGCACATCCCCGGAGGTGAGAAGAGAAGGGTTTCGACACAGTTTATATACAGTTCAGATAATATCAAAACGGTAAACATTTAGCACATTAAGCATGAAACATGTAGGAAAATCAGATATAACCAAATACAACAATTTATCTAAGCTCAAATTATGAACTCTGAACAAAATGTTCTTGGTTCTTGTCCCCAGCAGAGTCACCAGAGCTGTCACACCTCCTTTTTCGCCACTCTCCATAAGGGCATAAAGGAGTTTTTTCCAATTAAAGGACAATCGGAACGACATTTATTATTACAATTCAGAGTTGCCACTTGGAAGATTAATGGTGTCCCAAGTCACCTGTTGAATCCCAAACCGAGGAAATTATGACTCTGTTAACATTCTACGAATCAGAAATCCGAGTAAGGAATTTTGTTAACCCGGGAGAAGGTGTTAGGCATTCCCGGATTCTGTGGTTCTAGCACGGTCGCTCAACTGTTGTATTTGATTTTATCTGATTTCAAAAAAAAATGTTCCAACTTATGTGCCTTTTATTAGTAACCCGCTTTTATTTTTTATTTTAATAAGAATTGCAATATCGTGAAAATGCGCCTCGAACCACGTCGCACCATTGCACCCATGGTTGTCAACACATTTCGACTCCGTTGAGATTTAGATTTGGATCACATAAATGTGCACCCGTAGTTAGGAAGGTAAAGTTATTTAAAGTGCGTACCTAAAAAGACTATCGCATTATTATCTTTGGGGAAGGCCGTGAAATTCGCTAAACGGTCCGTCCCGAAGTCTAAGTATTTAATAAACATTTATCGAAGGCCCTGCAATTTATTTGTTTTGTTTGGACGAGGATCGTCTCACTTTATTTTAAAGGGTAAACCTAAAGCGACTATGATTTTTTATTTTTTTGTTTGTCTCTAAAAGGAAAATAAATCCTAATTAATCACAATTATTATCCTAACATAACTAATTAATGGTTAGACTGAACATACGTTGCGCTCCAATAGAAGCCCAAAGAGGATGAATCGCAAATCAATATGTAACAAAATCAGCCCTTCGCAGGCTGTGGCCCAGGTCCAAGCGTTGAGGAAATAAATTCTGAACCTGGGCACGCGTAGCAACTGGTCTGAAGCCCAAACGCCTGGGAGTGGGCTATTATGTCTTTGACCCTTTAAATCCCCATAGAATCACAATTCAATTAAACAAAGTTTTCAGAATTTATTTCAAACCACTGCTGGATGTGGCTCGATAGTGGGTAATCAAGTAAAACTGATACGTGTACATTTGAACTAATGAGATAATGACATATTAACCTACTGATATTCCTTCATTACACTATCAAACAATTAAATGCATATGAAGATCCACTGATATCCTCCATTACAGTATCAACACAAATTCAAACACATTAAACTATGAACAACTACAGGTCTTTCACGTTTCCAGGATCACATCCAATTTGTTTAAGAGTCCAACGAATCACACAGTCTGAATTTCATTGAATATAAATCTAATTAAACCACACTATATAGTTATATATCACTATTATCTAATGAATTACAGATGCTTCATATACACAAATCAGGAAGAGAAATCAGTCAAAACTTATGCTTCAATTCTTTACATATATTCATTCTGCATGTTTTCAGCTTACAATTGCCAAAGTTACAGCTGTGTACCTAAAATTGGAAAGGAATAGAAATGAGCAAAAATCAGCAGCAATAACAGGACCTAGCAGCAATTTATGAGCAACTTCAGAAATCCAGAAGTGGATCTCTTAACACAGCAACATCCAGAGCAGTTTTCAAATCAAAATAGCCTCTCAAACACTTAGGAATACTTCAGTGATCAAAAATTCACTAAGCTAACCCGTTTGAACTCAAATCACTCAAAACCAAACCAGGAATCATTCTGAACTTCAACTATTAGGATGTGAGTTAAGAGAAACTAATCAACCACAGAACTTGAGATTAAACTTCAGAAATCAATGGGACAGTACTTTTTTTTTTGTTTTTCTCTTAGATTTCTATTGTTTTTTTTGGATTTTTGAATGTTTGAATTTCAAAACTAGATCTGAAAATTAGAGAGAGCTTTTGGAGGAATTTTTTGTGCTCTAAAACTTCTGGGAATTTTCAGGGGTGTCTCCCTCTTAACTAAGGCACTAGACATGCCTTTTATAGGAAAAAATGAGGGCAGCCCTCAGATTTTCAGTTTTGCATTTTTAATCCTTTCTTAATTTTTGTTTTTGCTTAAATGTCCTTAATGGCTGACTTGTGTTTCAAGTTCTCTTAATAATTTTCCTGAAATTTCACTTTGAACCCCACCTAGAAACTTCTAGGGAGTTCCAAATCAGTTATTGCTATATTTCCTTTTGTCTAAAAGCCTATACTAACTTTGAATTTATTCTGAAATTACCAAATAACTATCAACTAACCCAGCCCCCATGGTTAACTAAAATCTAAATTATTCAGCTATAACTAGAACAGTTTCAGAAGATCTAGGATTGATTATCCAAAAAAACTGAATATTAATCTTGGTTCATACTTCTATCACATTATCATTTAAACAAAAATCAAACTAATACTTGAGTCATGAATTACCTACCTCATATTAGACTAAACTTAAACTAAATAATTAAAACACACGAATATAGGATTGACTAATCAGAATCACCAACTAAAAGAAGAATAAAGGAAAGAAAACAGCATCATTAATCAAAAATGAAAGAAGGCAATTAAGCAAGAATCAATAAATATGGACGAAAATTGTGGAACTGCACAAAATTAAACAAAAATTAATCATAAAAAATAGAAAAACTCACTGATTTTGAGCATGCAACTTGACTGACTTCTCGAAATCGGTTCTCAATTAATGTTATGTGTTTATTTTTTCAAAAATAAACAAATATCATTAACTGAAAACCCCTCGAACACTCGAAAACTCAAATAGATTTGAAATTCTTCAGACCTTGGTTTTACTATTCGTGGGCTTCCACTTGGATTCGAAGGATTCCGGCTTGAAATTCGGGATGGGGAGGTCGAGAATAGCTTGGGGTGTGATTTCGAGGTGGTTTGGAGGAATTAGGGTTTTGGGTTGGGACTTCAATTTAATATTCGAGAAGTTTTGATAAGATTCGAAGGACGGGGTTTGGGGGTTTAGAAAGAGGAGAAAGAAGCGGTTCTAGGGTGTTAGTTTGGACGGGATTGGGTAAACTAGGGTTTTGGTCTAGATCTTAGATTTGAAGTTCGAGAGGACTGGCAGGGATTTGGAAGAAACTAATCATAGATTTGTAATGAGGAGGTTGAGACGGTGCAGGAGTGTAAATTTGGAGAGATTTGGAGCATCGCCACCGGCGGAGGCGATTTCCTGCCGGCTGCTTGCGGCGGAGTAGGGCGGCATTATTTTCTGATAATGAGGGGTGAGAGAGACGACTTTGGGGGG
>MU775872.1:66458-79381 GCA_026770625.1 Nicotiana glauca | reverse complement strand
CCCCCATTTCTTTTAATTCTTTTTCTCATTTGTTTTCTTTCTTTTCTTCTTTTGCTCTCTCTTTTTTTATTTAATTTTTCTGATTTTTATTAAATGCTAAAATAACAATCACAATCAAATTGCATTAAAATTAAATTTCCTAATTAATTCCTAATAAAAATGTAAACTAATACGAATTTAAACTAAAAAATGCAAAAAGTATCATTTTATTATTTTCCTCCTATTTTGTTCTAAAGCAAATTAACTCTTAATTAATCCTAAAATATGAAATTTGATCCTAGATGCAAATACGTATTTTTGTATTTTTCATACGAATTAAGATGCACAGATAAAATGCAAACAATTATCAGAAAATGAAACGAAAATTCACAAAAATTGTAAAAATAATGAAGAACTTGTTTTTTTGAAATTTTGGGAATAATTCATATATAGGGAAAAAATCACGTGCTCACAGCTGCCCCTATTTGCTCGAAAACGTGAAAGGTTTTCGGGAAAAGATAAGTGAGAAAATACGAGCAATTCTTGCCCGTTCAAATATTTCGTTGTGAAGCATTTTGAAAAGTTTGACCGCACCCTGCTTCAGAGGTTGCCTACATATCCTGTGCTAAACAGGAATCAGGTCAATGTAGTTTGGGAAAGTTTGGTAGCTGGGACTACCAGGAGCTGTGATTTCACTGCTGTTGCTGCTGCTACTTCTCGCTGAACTCCTTATTACACCGTGGTAAAACAAAAGAAGCTAGCCTAAGCTATGATCTATGAGTTACAAAAGATCCTATCTATGTCTTCAAACTTGCTCTTGTATTGCCTTGAACTTGTATCTTGTATTCTTCCGATGGGATTCTTGTTGTTGCCTTGAATTGTGATTGGCGATGTTTTGTCATTCCCCCGCATGATGCTTGATTGCTGCAATTTGAAATATGTGTCTCTATTCTTCAGGCGGGCTCCTGATTGCTGACGCTTGAGAAATATTCCCTTGTTCTCCAGGTGGGCTCCTAACTGCGATGTTTGAAAGTATTCCCTTGTTCTTCAGGCGGGCTCCTGACTGCTGAATTTGAAAAGTACTCCCTTGGTCTCCAGGTGGGCTCCTGATTGCTGAGCTTTGAAAAGTGTTCCCTTGTTCTCCAGGTGGGCTCCTGATTGTTGAGCTTGAAAAGTATTCCCTTGTTCTCCAGGTGGGCTCCTGATTACAACAAAATAGACATCCAAAGAAAATTTTATGCCCCAGTTTGGTGGCTGGGCACATCATGTTATCCAATATTAAAAGTTAAAAGCTAAAATTTGAACCACACTTCCCTTGTTCTCCAGGTGGGCTCCTGATTGCTGAACTTTGAAAAGTATTCCCTTGTTCTCCAGGTGGGCTCCTGATTGCTGAAATTTGCAAAGTATTCCCTTGTTCTCCAGGTAGGCTCCTGATTGCGACAAAACAGATAAAACAAAGAAAATTTTCTGCCCCAGTTTGATAACTGGGCGCATTATGTTACCAAATATTAAACTTGAAATATAAAATTTGCATTATACTTCCCTTGTTTTCCGGGTGGGTGCCTGACTGCTGAAACTTTGAAATGTATTCCCTTGTTCTCCAGGTGGGCTCCTGATTGCGACAAAACAGATAAAACAAAGAAAATTTTCTGTCCCAGTTTGATAACTGGGCGCGTTATGTTACCAAATATTAAACTTGAAAGATAAAATTTGCATTATACTTCCCTTGTTTTCTAGGTGGGTGCCTGACAGCTGAAACTTTGAAATGTATTCCCTTGTCCTCCAGGTGAGCTCCTGATTGCTGAAATCTAAAAGGTATTCCCTTGTTCTCCAAGTGGGCTCCTGATTGCTGAAATTTGCAAAGTATTCCCTTGTTCTCCAGGTGGGCTCCTGATCACGACAAAACAGATAAAATAAAGAAAATTTTCTGCCCCTGCCTCAATCAAAGAAAAATTTGTTAATATAAAATGGTAGTTAGCTGCTGGCATTCTTGTTGGGTATGTTCCTTCTTCCGGCTCTGCTCTAACTTGTTTCCCTGGACTTGCTTTGAAACGCCTCGACTTTCTGACTGACTTTCAACCCTCTGACTTTGTGACCCAGATGTTCTATCCCATATTGCTATTTTGTGTTTCTGACCCTTCTTGTGAAATTTTGCTTCTCCCCCACAATTATTTGATTATCCCACTGATGGGATTTCCATTGGTCCTTCATGCCTTACTTTCTTTTGATATGTTATAACCATGTTGTGCCGTACAACTGGGAAGTTGGTGGTTAGCCTTGACATCCTTCTTTTGTTTTTGAACAGAACTGACACTNCCAATAAGACTCTCTCATTTTTATTTCTCTCGACTCACGTCGCCTTATGGTGCCCGTGAGGGTTTTCACCAATAAGACTCTCTCATTTTTATTTATCTCAACTCACGTTGCCCTATGGTGCCCGTGAGGGTTTTCACCAATAAGACTCTCTCATTTTCATCATTTTCCTTTCTCTCCTGGTATCAGAGTGTTGCCCCCAACATGAATCACTTTACCTGCTCGCATTAGCATTTCTTGAAGATTGATCGGAAGGTATTTCTTTGGACCTTAATGTGGCTTTTGGATGGGGTCTAGAAAGAAGGGTATAGAGGCTCAAAATAATTCAACATGGATTCAAAATTACAACTTTCGGAATCAGATTTCCCACAGTGACCACAACTTCTGCCCCAGTTTCTTTCTTGGGGACTTTTGGACTTTTATTTTGTTGTGACTGAACCTCAAGGAGAGGCTGCCTACGTACCCTTTCGGGATCAAGTCAAACGTAGTTCAGGTCATAAAATTACTTCGTTGTTGCAATCTTTCCTTTTTCCTTTTTCTTTTCATTTCTTTTCTTCTCTTCTCTTTTCTTTTCTTCTCTTTTCTCTCTTTTTTTCCTTTTCCTTTCTTTTTCTTTTCTCCTTCTTTTTTTTTCTTTTCTTTTTCTTTTCTCTTTTTCTTTTTCGCTGTTTTTCTCTTGTTTCTCCACTTACTTTCCCCGCTCGGGTTTTTGAATTTTGTTATTAATTCCGAAAGAGGGGTACAAAAGAAAATAGAATACGGCTCAAAGGGATAACAAGGATAAAGTTTTGGATAGCAGAACAAAATGCCTTCGTCATTTCAATCTCAAAACATGCCAAATACAATTAGGTACATATAGATAAAGAAATCATACATAGTATCATTTGACTGCATCAGAGTTGATAGCCATTTCTACATATTTCCCTTCCACGTCTGTTAGATACAATGCACCATTGGACAACACTCAGGTTACAACGTATGGCCCCTGCCAGTTGGGGGCGAACTTTTCTTTTGCCTCAGCCCAGTGAGGTAGGATACGTCTCAACACCAATTGCCCTACTTCAAACTTCCGCGGACGAACTTTCTTGTTATATGCTCTTGCCATTCTCTGTTGGTATAACTGTCCATGATATACTGCTGTCAATCTCTTTTCATCAATCAAGCTCAATTGTTCCAAGCGGGCTTTAACCCACTCATCATCGTTAATTTCTGCTTCACCGATAATCCGAAGGGATGGTATTTCAACCTCTACAGGTATTACTGCTTCCGTGCCGTGTACCAATGAATAAGGAGTCACCCCTACTGAAGTGCGAACAGTAGTGCGATAGCCTAATAGGGCAAAAGGTAACTTCTCATGCCATTGCCTGGACCCTTCCACCATTTTTCGAAGTATCTTCTTGATGTTCTTGTTAGCTGCCTCGACCGCTCCATTCGCCTTAGGACGATATGGGGTGGAATTGCGGTGCATGATCTTAAATTACTGACATGTCTCCGCCATCAGATGGCTGTTGAGATTGGTACCATTGTCTGTGATAATCACCTTCGGGATTCCGAATCGACAAATGATATTTGAATGCACAAAATCGACCACTGCCTTCTTGGTCACCGATTTGAAAGTTTTCACTTCAACCCACTTAGTGAAGTAATCAATGGCTACTAGAATAAACCTGTGCCCATTTGGCGTCGCTGGCTCAATTGGCCCAATGACATCCATTCCCCAAGCAACGAAGGTCCATGGTGTCGATATTGTATGTAATTCAGATGGTGGAGAATGAATCAAATCCCCATGTACTTTGCACTGACGAACTTGCGCACGAAACTGATACAATCCCGCTCCATAGTGAGCCAATAATATCCTGCTCGAAGAATCTTCTTGGCCAATACATATCCACTCATATGAGGTCCCAGACTCATGCATGTACCTCGGTCATGATAGTTGTGGCCTGTTTAGCATCCATGCACCTCAATAAACCAAGATTTGGAGTTCTTTTGTACAACACTCCCCCACTGAAGAAAAATCTGCTTGCTAAGCTTCTAATGGCTCTCTTTTGATCCCCTGTGGCCTGTACCGGATATACTCCCATCATAAGGTATTCTTTGATATCATGAAACCACGGCTCACTATCAAGTTCTTCCTCCACCATATTACAATAGGCATGCTGATCTCGGACCTGAATCTGCAACGGGTCCACGTACGCCCTATCTGGGTGATGCAACATCGATGCCAAAGTGGCCAAAGCGTCAGCAACTTCATTATGAATCCTTGGTATGTACCTGAAATCTATTGACTGAAACCATTGACAAAGTTCGTGCAAACACTGTCGATACGGTATGAGTTTCAAGTCTCATGTCTCCCACTCTCCCTGAATTTGGTGCACCAGAAGATCCGAGTCGCCCATGACCAAGATTTCCTGGACACCCATGTCTATAGCCAATCTTAAACCCAAGATACATGCCTCATACTCAGCCATGTTATTGGTGCAGTAGAAACGTAGTTGAGCTTTACCATGGTAGTGTTGCCCTATCTCAGAGATAAGTACCGCTCCTATCCCGACGCCTTTGGTATTGGCAGCCCCATCAAAGAACAACTTCCACCCTGGCTTTTCGACTTGTTCTAATTCCTCGACGTGCATTGTCTCCTCATCAGGGAAATATGTCTTCAAAGGCTCATACTCATCATCAACTGGGTTCTCGGCTAGATGATCAGCCACTGCTTGTGCCTTCATTGCGGTCCGGGTCACGTAGACAATGTCAAATTCCATAAGCAAGATTTGCCACTTTGCGAGCCTCCTGATGGGCATAGGCTTCTGAAAAATGTACTTCAATGGGTCCAACCTCGATATGAGATAGGTGGTATATGATGATAAGTAATGTTTCAATTTCTACGCTACCCAGGTTAAAGCGCAACACGTCCTCTCGAGCGGAGTGTACTTTACCTCATAAGATGTGAATTTCTTGCTGAGGTAGTAAATCACCTGCTCTTTCTTTCCTGTGACGTCTTGTTGCCTTAGTACACAGCCAAAAGAGTTATTCAAAACTGTCAGATAGAGGATCAAGGGTCTTCCGGCTCTGGCGGAACCAACACAGGTGGACTGGCCAAATATTCCTTAATCTTGTCAAATGCTTCCTGACATTCATCTGTCCATCTGACCGCAACATCTTTCTTTAGCAGCTTAAAGATATGCTCGCAAGTCGTCGTAAGCTGGGCAATGAACCTGCTGATATAATTCAACTTGCCGAGCAAACTCATCACCTCTTTCTTGCTTCTTGGCGGTGGTAACTCCTGAATGGCTTTAATTTTGGACGGGTCTAACTCAATACCGCGTCGACTTACCACGAACCCCAACAACTTCCCCGACGAAACTCCGAATGCACATTTTGCTGGATTAAGTTTGAGTTTGTACCTGCGGAGCCTCTGGAAAAATTTCCTCAGGTCTTTAACATGGTCACATTGCTTCTTTGACTTTATGATCACGTCGTCGACATAGACCTCAATTTCCTGATGTATTATATCATGGAACATGATGGTCATTGCCCTCATATATGTTGCCCTTGCGTTCTTCAACCCGAATGGCATGACCCTATAACAATACATTCCCTAAGGTGTGATGAATGTCGTCTTTTCCGTATCTTCCTCATCCATTAAAATCTGGGGATAACCCACATAACAATCCACGAAGGAACCGATCTCATGGCACAATTGTCAATCAGTATATGGATGTTTGGCAGTGGGAAGTTGTCTTTTGGACTCGCCTTATTGAGATCACGGTAATCAACGCACACTCTGGTCTTTCCATCCTTCTTTGGCACAGGCACAACATTGGCTAACCAAGTGGGATACTGGGTGACCCAGAGGACCTTTGCATCAAACTGCTTGGTGACCTCTTCTTTGATCTTCACACTGATATGTGTTTTAAATTTCCTCAGCTTCTGCTTGATCGGAGGGCATGCATGGTCAGTGGGCAATTTTTGGACCACCAAGTCGGTACTTAAACCCGGCATATCGTCATATGACCATGCGAAAACATCTTTGTACTCAAGCAATGCTTTGATTATTTCTTCCCTGAGTGAAGCTTCCAAATGCACACTTATTTTTGTTTCCCGAACATTCTCCTGATCCCCTAAATTGATTGCCTCTGTATCATTCATGTTAGGTTTGGGTTTTTCCTCAAATTGACTTAATTCTTTATTGATTTCTTCAAAGGCTTTCTCATCATCATATTCTACCTCGTCATCACACTCAATTTCTTGTATTATTATTTTGGAGTTAGATTGGTAATCAAGACTAGGCCGAAGACTCCGCATGCATGACATATCAGTGATACCAGCATAAAAGAGACTGTACAAGAAAGAAAAGAAAGACAAAATAAAGGCTATAAGGGATGAAAGAGGAAAGGAATTGCATTTCATTAAAATTGTAAGATAACAAGGTTTAACTCATCCAAACGAACGGAACATAGTATCCGAATTACAACCTTGGAAATAATCCAGATTAAACAGAAAGGAAAATCAAAACTAACTACCACGACTCCCTCCGGGTAGGAAGAGGAGTAGCTTCCCAATATTAAGCTTGGCACCGGCCCCCATGAACTGTACATCTGTCCTGCTTGGACCTTCACCTGCCTCCATCATATTCACCTCATCAAATAGCTTTTCAAACCTTTCCATCAGCTCCTTGTCGGGTTCCATCATAACAGAATGAAGCATTACCGTTGATGGGCGCCTCTTAGTACCAGGCCGGACAAAGGAACTGGATAGGCGTGGTATGGGTTTTGGAAGGGTCCATGCTCTCTTTTTCATCTGCTTAGCTCGCCTTATATCAGCAGTAGTGGGCTTAAAGCCTAACCCGAAAGTAGCCAAGTTTCCAGGAAAAGATACCGGTTGTATGATGCCCTGTAACGAAGCACCCAAGCCCTTTCCAGGCAAAAATCCATTCTTTATCATTTTTGAAGCCACCATGATAGATGCAACAGCTACTCTAGGCCTAGGAATACATTCTCCTTTCGAAATTTTGGCAATTGACACTGTGTCCAAGACTTGGTAAACCCATGGACCTTTGTCATCCTCAGCTACATCGAAAGGCATAATGGTATTACATGAATTATCCTCTACATGCACAACAATTTCCAGTAGGTCCCATTCGAATTTGACCATCTGATGCAAGGTAGACGGCACAGCTTTTGCGGCATGAATCCAGGGCCGACCCAATAAGAGATTGTAAGAGACCGCCACATCGATCACTTGGAAAACTCCATTGTGAATTCAACTGGTCCTATAGTCAGTTCTAACACGATGTCCCCGACCATTTCCTTTCCCCCTCCATCAAATCCTCGCACGTAGATGTTATTCTTCTGGATTCTCTCACTGTCCACTTTTAACTTTTCCAGGGTGGAGAGAGGGCAAATGTTTGCGCTAGACCCATTGTCAATCAATACTCGAGTAACCACAGAGTTTTTACACTTCACTGTGAAGTAAAGTGCCCTATTATGCTCAGCACCCTCCAAAGGCAACTCATCATCGGAAAATGTAACCCTGTTGACCTTGAAAATCTTATTCGCTATCTTCTCCAGATGATTTACAGAGATATTATCCGGAACATGGGCTTCATTTAGAATCTTCATCAATGCCCGGCGATGCTCGTCCGAATGAATCAATAGAGACAGCAGTGAAATCTGCACTGGAGTTTTCCTCAGTTGTTCTACAATAGAATAATCTTGCGCCTTCATTTTCTTTAATAATTCTTCAGCCTCTTCCTCAGTTACGGGCCTTTTTATTGGTGCTGGATTGTCTTTGGCTGCTTTAACCTTTCTCAACTCTTCAGGGGCAAAGCATCTCACTGAACGAGTCAGCCCATGGGTTTCACAAACTTCTTCTTTAACTTCCTTCCCTTTGTACGTCACAGTCACTCGGTAGTAATTCCACGGGACGGTCTTTTCACTGACTATTGGCAATTGAGTTACTGGCTTGATGATACTGGCTCCGTGTGAGCGCCCTTTACAATCACAACAGGCTTGATAACTGCTCCTGGTACTTTAATTGGTTCTTGTTTTACTGTCATTGCTGGTTTGCTAACTGTCTGTTCTACTGTGACCAATGCCTTTTCACTGATTAATTTTTCATTTGCTTTGTTCTCACTAGCCCTGATCATCATCACGGTCTGTGAAGGCTTCTTGCATTCTCTTTTTTGCACTAACTCGATCATATGAGTCTCATGATGGGTGGGTAATGGATTCTGAGTAATGTTAGGTGTCTCTAGAGCCTGTACTTCAATCCAACGGGTATCAATGAGCTCCTGGATGGCCATTTTCAAATTCCAGCACTTCTCTGTATCATGCCCTGGGGCACCCGAGCAATACTCACAATTCACCGAATGGTCCAGGTTCCTTGGAGGAGGATTTGGTATTTTGGGTTCAATTGGACTTAACATGCCCAATTGTCTCAATTTGTGGTATAAGCTGGTATAGGATTCTCCCAATGGTGTGAAAGTTTTCTTCTTCTGCAGCCTGTCATTCTTGGAAGCGAAGTTGGGTCGAAAACAAGGTCCAGTGGGGTTTTTGTAGGCTCTCGGAGGTGGGTAGGTATTTTGAGTATGGTAAGTATTTTGTGGGGTGGGTGCACACCATGGTGCCTGAGGTTGAGGGTATGTTTGGGCGTGGTGAACAGAGAAGTGGGGTACTGGAGGTGGATAGTAGTATTGTGGCGGGCCATATGGGTTGTGTGGGTAGGTTTGGGGATGTGGTCGAGGTTGGTGATAATATGGTGATGGACCCCTGGACCATGCTCTCGATTCCACTACTATAACATCTTCCTTTTTCTTCTTTCCCAATACCCCTCCAGTGTCACTCTAGATGGCCTGGGTAGTTGCTTTAATTGCAGAATAGCTCATAATTTTGTTGGACTTGAGACCTTCTTCCACCATGCTTCCCATTTTCACTACCTCATTAAAAGTTTTCCCAACTGCCGACACCAGATGACCATAGTAAGTAGGCTCCAGAGTCTGTAGAAAATAATCGACCATCTCGCCTTCCTTCATTGGTGGATCAACTCTGGCAGCCTGTTCTTTCCACCGAAAATCATACTCTCTGAAGCTTTCCCCTGGCTTCTTCTCAATTTTGGTCAGTGACAACTGGTCCGGAACGATCTCTAAGTTGTACTGAAAATGGCTTGCAAATGCCTGGGCCAAATCATCCCAGGTGTACCATCGAGCATGATCTTGCCGTGTGTACCACTCCAAAGCAGCACCACTGAGACTTTGACTAAAGTATGACATTAATAACTCATCCCTTCCCCCAGCGCCTCTCGTCTTGCTACAAAATCCCCGCAGATGTGCTACCGGGTCACCATGTCTGTCATACAGATCAAACTTTGGTAACTTGAATCCCGCAGGCAATTGGACGTCAGGAAACAAGAACAATTCCTTGTAAGCGACACTCACATGTCCTTCTAGACCTTGCATATTTCTGAACAATTGTTCCAAGATTTTCACCTTTCGTATCATTTCTTCCTGCTAAGTGTTTTTAGAAGGCTTCTCTTCTTCAGCTGAGATATCAAGAAGGGGAGTGTAAGGATATGGTTCTGGCAGTTTGAAGGTGGGTTCTGGCGGGTAGTAGTGGGTTTCCTGGGTTTGAAACAGGGGTTCACTAGAAGATCTATGTAATGTGGTGGGTGGAGGAGCCACAAACACGGGAGTGGTTGGAGGTGGA
Organism: Nicotiana glauca; assembly: GCA_026770625.1. Lineage (NCBI taxonomy): Eukaryota > Viridiplantae > Streptophyta > Magnoliopsida > Solanales > Solanaceae > Nicotiana > Nicotiana glauca. The sequence goes on along the minus strand of MU775872.1, from coordinate 69,386 downwards.
GGGCATGGGATTTGCTTGGGTGGGGGAGGTGGTGGTGTTTGGGAGGTAGTTGCGTAGTATTGCTGATAAGCAGGGTAAGCCAGAGTGGAATTGACTGTAGGAGGATCTTGTGGTTGAGCTAATGGTGGGATGTAGGTAGGGTTAGCAGGGTAAGTTGGTAGTGGGTGTACCTTTGCCCAAGCCTGGTACATTTCGGCCATCTGTTGCTTCAATTTATACATCTCTTCTTTCATGTCGTTGACATCCACAACTTCTTCCTCCCTAGATGGGTCGACAATTCTTGCTTCTAACTCTTGGTTGACCATTTTTGACTTATCTTTAGAGCGGGTGTTGTATGGGTGCGTTGCCAGAATTCTAGTCAACTGAACCACCTGTCTGGGCTCATCATCAACAACAACATTGTTAGCGGTTAGAGCATAATCCAATCGATAATCGCACATTTGGGTATGAATGCGCCTAGGCAGTTATTGGTTTCTAACATGCATTTGCTCGACCGCTTGCGTTATTCCATCTTTCACTGTGATGTCTTTCTTTTATCCTTGCCTTGTTTCTTTTATTTTGCCATTGTTTCTTGGTTGTAGATTTTCCCTTCTCTTTTGTTCCTCTTTTTCTCTTCCGTTTTCTTTTATTGCTCCGCTCTTCTTTTTATTTTAGCTTTTTATTCTCACTGTATTTTCCTTTTCATATGGTTATGGTCGGATCCTATAAGGATTGCCTACGCATCATGCCCATGCCCAAATTAGATCAAATGCAATAAATGTAAAATATGAACCACATTTTTTGGATTTTTCAATTTTAATAATAGCAAACATTTCAATTACAAGGACTCGAGACTACCGCATGAAGACAACTAACAAACTTTAACCGACAAGACGGGCTACAAAAACAATTATTCTACTTTAAAATGAAAGTGCATACTGACTTGAAAAGAAAGTACAGACTCAGATAACCGACAGACTCTAATGAAAGAAAATACAAACTCTAATGACAAATCATGAATACATTAAAGCTCCTGCTGCCCGCGGGACATCGTTCAGTCTCGCCGCGGGCCTATATGCAAGTTCCCCTTGGAGTCTGTCCACGTCACTCATTATCTATTTCATAAATATCATCACTGAGGCAAAGAAGGTAGTCTGAGTCATATTCTCACACATTTGGCATTTTCCGGGGATGTGGTGAGCAATAGCTAGGATTCTTTCTCTAATTATGCCTTTTTCCTGAAGCAACCGCCCTATCTGTTCGGCCCTGGCCTCCAAAGTCTGCTGATTTCGCTCCTGGAGTTGTTGCAGATCCATTTCTAATTGTGCTAAAGTTGTATAGCAGTGTTCCCTTTCAACCTTGAACTTTTTTGCTTGTTTGCTCATTTTGTTTTCTGCAGTAATGACCTTTTTCCTCAATCTGGCGACCTCATTATCATGTTCTTCTCTTAGCTGTTGAATCATGCGGGCTCGTTCTTCTGCGTTTTTAGCCAACTGTCTTCGAACCCCGGCTAATTCTCTTTCTGCTTTGTTGAGGTCGAAACTGTAATCATTTACTTTTTGCCTTAAATTTTCTATAAGCTTTGCATCTTTAGCACTCCTAATAGGGGTTTTAGTTGCTATCTTCATTTTCTGAATTTGGGCTCGTAATGCTTTATTTTCTTTAGCCAATTTCCTTTTCTCGCCCTCGTCAGCCGCAGCTTGCACACTGTTTTCAAACCTAAGATCTTGGACCTGTTTTTCCAGCTCGCCTATTTTTGCCCTGTACGCATTTTCTTTGTCTAACCAAGCCCATTGCTCTTGCAACGATTCAGCAAACTCCTGGAGGTGAGGCCTTTTGGACGGCCTTCCGAATGCAACGTCCCTTCTGTACCAAGCCTGATAATCAGGTGACACTTCTCCTTTGGCTCGATCCCGGACACAAGTATTCGCCGCTAAATATTGACATTCGCTCCAGACCTGGCGAACCTTTGCTTCAAGAAATTGGCCGTCGGGGCCAATCTCAACCACTTGCAAACTAAGATCATCATCCTTGGGTACTATCTGGCATCTCCCGAGTTGTCTTAGTACCCGGTACGGGGCGTAAGGCTGAATGCTTCTAAGACCCATCAAGAGGAAATGCGGCCTTGCTGATGGCATATATATGATTTCATCAACGGGCAACCATCCAAATGTCCATTCTATTTGACTGGCAGTGAGGCACTGAAAGTATGTTGTCCAACCCGTGAATCCTTCCGGCAGATTGACCCCTTTAATCCTTGAGTAAAACTATTCTACGCAGGTTTTCTCTGGAGACCCGTAGCTCAAAAATTGAGGACGATGGCACAAATGCTCGGTCGTCCACATTTGTAACAGTAAATTGCATCCCTCGAAGAAGTCTTTCCCGGCCTTGTAGGCTGTAAGAGCACGGAAGATATCGGCTAATATCATCGGTGCGAGAGTGCTTTTGTCTTGAGTCATTAGAGTACTGATGACCCCGGATATTTTTATGTCAATGTTTTCGTCTTTCTTTGGAAATACCACAAGCCCCAGAAAAACCACCATGAAAGCGACACGCCTATGCTCCTCACATTTTTTACGGTTACCATTACTACATATCTTGCTTTCCGGATTATTGAATCCCCCGATGTGGCCATATCTATGGTATATGAAGTGTGGGGCGCAAAAACCATTTGCCAGATCTGCATTGTGAACCATTCTACGTATCTTCAGAGAGTCTAAAAATTTGTGTATAGCTACAGTTCTCGGGGCAACCAAGTATTTGTGCCTTAAAGGAACCTCATCTTTTCCGATGTAGCTAGTTATTTCTCTAATGTTGGGGTAAGCTCAAAATCTGAAAAATAGAACACGTTATGTGTCGGGTCCCAACATGTCACTAGTGCTCTGATAATATCTCCCCGAGGCACAATCTCTAGCAGACCGTTAAGCCCTTTCAAATATTTCTTGACTT
>MU775872.1:29175-60700 GCA_026770625.1 Nicotiana glauca | reverse complement strand
CATTTCTTTTAATTCTTTTTCTCATTTGTTTTCTTTCTTTTCTTCTTTTGCTCTCTCTTTTTTTATTTAATTTTTTCTGATTTTTATTAAATGCTAAAATAACAATCACAATCAAATTGCATTAAAATTAAGTTTCCTAATTAATTCCTAATAAAAATGTAAACTAATACGAATTTAAACTAAAAAATGCAAAAAGTATCATTTTGTTATTTTTCTCCGATTTTGTTCTAAAATAAATTAACTCTTAATTAATCCTAAAATATGAAATTAGATCCTAGATGTAAATGCGTATTTTTGTATTTTTCATACGAATTAAGATGCACAGATAAAATGCAAACAATTATCAGAAAATGAAACAAAAATTCACAAAAATTGTAAAAATAATGAAGAACTTGTTTTGTTTGAAATTTTGGGAATAATCATATATAGGGCAAAAATTACGTGCTCACAGTCTTCATCTATAATTGCACCTCCGAGTCCCGTATGTTTTTCCTTTTCAAGAAAAGGACCAAATGAGAGAAACAATCAAGTGCTCGAGGCTTCATACTTCAACACTCAAACACTTGGGGGACTGTATAATATACACAAGTATGTATAAAGAAGGCAAAGAATATTGAAGAAAAATCAAGCCTGAAAAAGTCAAGTGCAGATTAAAAGTCGCACGAATTCACGAGCCAAGGCTAAAGAAAACCTTACTGTAGTTAGGGTAAAAGCTATGTACTGAAGCAGGTTATAAAGAAAAACTTGCGTTTATTGTTCTGAGATGGGTTATAAAGAAAAACCTCGTGTTTATTATTTTTTCCTAAAAATCTGTTACAAGAAAAAATAGTTACGAGAAAGTTATAGATGTAATTCAAATACATGTAAAGCATTATTCAAAACTAGACAAAGTTCAAAAAAAAAACTTGTCAATGTTATTTCAAAAGAAACATGTGTGTTCCTATTTATTTTATCGTATGATAACACTATTATGAAGTTGAGACGTCTTCTTCATTAAGTGTCAAAATATAAAAGGGCCTCTTTTATAAACTCATGTTTAAATTATTTAGTCATAAGATTAACAGAAGCATTTTTCGAAGAACAAAAATTCAAATTATTCTATAAGTCCTTAAGAATAAAGGCAAGAATAAAACAAACAGAAGTTTAAGATAATAACATAAAAAACTTCTTAAACACTTAAAACTAAGTATAAACTTAGTCATAAAACTATGAAATTGTTTATACAGATTGCCCCATAAAAGACTTGGGGACTTACCTTCCAAAACCAAACCCTCAAATGAAGCTAAGGGTTTGATTACAATTTTCCAAAATAAACCCTCAAATGAAACCAAGGGTTTTAACATAACTTTCCAAAGTGGTACCTGCAAAAAAGAAGGAATTCAAGATAATGTAAATTTTCACTAAGAAGATGAGGGAACTGAAGAAGGTGCATCAACGGCAACGGGCTCAACTTGGACATGAGCATCAACGGTTGCGGGTTGATCTTGATTCGCAGCAACAGACTCAATTTAGGCAAGAGCATCAACAATTGCAAATGGAACTTCACTCTCAGCAAAAGGCTCGATAGGGCTTGAAAGGATTGAGATACCCGTATCAACTTCAACAGTCATGGGAGCTTTGGTCACAAGAGAAGGAAAATCTTGAGTTTGTTGAGCCTTCTTAATGGTGTCATTGATCTTAGCCAATACTGACTCTAAGTTGAAATTTTCTTGGCCAACTTCAATCAGGGTATCACGGCGTGAGTTTAGGAACGCCCAACTTGCCTCAACAGCAGATTTCTCTTCAAGCATCTCATAATCTTTTGCCCAATCAGAGTCGTAAGAAGCTTGAAGAGAGGCATGGGAGCTTTCTAAGGCACTCACCTTATCAGAAGAGATTCTAAGTTCTTCTTGTGCTTGAGTTAAGCTTTGCACGAGCTCCCAGCATAAACTTCTTTTGACTCAAAATAACCTTCAACTCTCTGTTCTCTTCAATAGCCTTGGATAATTTTTCTGAGATGGAAGACTCGAGACGCTCCTTTTCTTTTTCTGCTTGGCTTGAGGAAGCTCTTACAACCACTAACCTTGAACTTAAAGCCCGCACCTGCTGCTCTAAGGTACTCATGCTCTCTTGCAAATCTTCTATGTCAATTTGTGCACCCTCAAATTGTTCCTTCCAATTGGTCGCTTCCAAGTGAGAATCACGTGCAACCTTCTCTAAATCACGTGCTACCTTCTCCAAAAGGGAGATTTTGTTCATCAACTCTGTGCTGATAAGATTGGCCTAAAAAGGAAGGGAAATAAGAATCCCAAAGATAGAATATTTTACAAAGTAAAGAAGAGAAAGAACGAAAATACCTTCAAAGTGGCATGCACTATGTCATTCATTAGATTCAGGCAGCTATGGCTCTCCAGTTTTGCTTTCTCGATATGGCTAATTAAAGGCTCGAGCCAAACGTCTACTTGGCTGACTTCCTCAAAAAGTTGCTGTCAGCAGGAACTTCAATAGTTATGCTCCTCATAACAGTACTTCTACTCGAAGAACCCACCTCCGTATGGTAAACGATAGGTGAGGGAATTGTCAAATGAGTAGCGGTAGAAGGAGTAAAAATAGTAGAGGGAGGAAAAAAAATAGTTGGGGCAGATAAGGAAGGAATCACAGACACGGGAGTTGAAAAGGAAGATAAGGGAAGTTCATCTAAAACAGGCCCTAAATTTCCACTACCAAAACCAATGACAAAAAGTTAATCAATAGACCCACGAGTATCATGATGAGTGGCGTCGTCATCAGGAATAATAACTGGGGTATAAACAGGCTCGGTAAGAGAAAGACAAGGTGAGACTTCAGCGTCATCATCAGAGACGATACATCTTCTAGCTCGTGGTCTCATCACCAGGGAGCCTCCTTCATCCTCTTCTTCGGAGTCTTCTTCTTCAGTAGCTTTTCTTTTTGCAAAAGAAGAACCCAAGACTATTTCTCGGGCTCTTTCTAAAGAGGTACGGGTACTTGAAGAGACATGAGAGGTCGCAACTGCTTCAATAGTAACTCTCGAATAGCAAATCCTGATAAAAAGAAGGATGAAAGTTAGAACAATAAAGGAAAATATTTATATACATGAAAGATAAAATAGAAACTATTACCATGAGTATTTACTTTCCAACTATAACGGTTGAAAACTTTTTTCCAGGACCTACCCTCCATTGAAGCGATCTTCAGTAATTTTTCTACCTAACCACGGAAGTTGGGCACATCTTCCACAACTCCCATGGTTGCTAAGAAAAAAAATGACTTTAGAGAAATTAATAAACTTGAAGGAAAAAGGCACGATAAGGATAAAAAACTTACGTGCAAAATTCCACTTCTCAAGGAATGGAACGTTATCTTCACCCACTAAGCCAGCAGTGGGGGTAGCAACAAACTGAGCATACCATCCACGGTCCTTGTCAATCTTTAGGGCTCACTAAAACCCTCTTGCTCCTGGCCGCTAGGGTAAAAACGCCATTGCGGAAAAGCCTACGGGAGTGGAGGTGAATTAAGTGAGGGAGAGTAAAGCAAACATCTGCCATGTTGGTGAGGTGCCTCAAACAGGCAACAACCCTCCATACAATTGGGCTAATTTGACCCAAACAGACATTGAAAAAATGGCAAAAATCTAGAATAACTGGGTCAATGGCTGGTTTGAACCCTAAAGTGAAAGGGTATGTATAAAAAAAAGAGAATCCAATCATGTAAGAAGTGATTCTCTAATTTGGATTAGGAATGATAATGGAAAAATCATCACTCTAGTGACAGTCTTTACGAACTATATGAGTTAAAACTTCTGTAATCGGAGTGGGAAAAGCATCAACACGATCTAAAGTGGAAACCTGATTCCTAAGGGACTCTCTATCATGATAAAAAGACATTTCCGTAGGAACAATCTCTTCTACTAAAGGCTCACGTAATGGTTCGAAAGGTTCTTTATCCCTAGAGGAAGATTTTTGAGAAAGGGAACCTTTGGTTCTAGAGGAAGGACCAAAATTAGGAGATAAAACAGAAGAGCCTCGAGCAGTTCTCGAACTACGGTGTCTACCTCCCCTCCTACCCCTACTGGGAGCACTAGGGAAGGTATCAACAATGGAAGTCCTTCTAGGGTTAGGGTTCGATGAAGACATAATAAAAAAGGATGATGCGAGGAAGAAAGAAGCAGAGATTTGAGGAATAAAGTATTCAGTAAAGCTTTATGAGGTAAAAACAAAGAAGGAAGTTATATTTGTACTAATGAGCAACCGTCAAAAGGGAAAAGTACAATGATGGAAGGACCATAATAATGATAACTGACACTTCGTGAATAGGAAAGCCGAAAAGAAAGTCTAAAAAGTGCTGCAAAACTGTAGAACCAATAGGAGGGTGACACGTGTGAAACACATTTAATGGAAGTGACAATTAAAGCGTCAATTTTGTCAGAGCATTAATGGTGACAAAAATTCTCTTTTAAAGAAATCCACTTCTCAAATATTCAACTGATGAATAAATGAAAAGTAGGGGGACTAGTTTTATTGGGAAAAATTATATTTATATATAAAGGCGACGTGTCAAGACACGTGGATTGGTCAAATAGTCAAAGAATTACAATTAGCCAAGAGTCACGAGTTGCAACAGATACGAGAAAAAGTAGAGGAAGAGGCACGAGCAATCAGACAAATAATTTGGTTCCCGTACCTATTTAAGTCATTTATATCCGAGAATCAGAAGGAATGAATCTGGCAATAGAAAAGAGTACAGATACAACATTTAATGGGCATTAAATACCGAATATGTTAGAGAATTTGTATTGAATGTAATGATTGTGTAACGTAGCATTCAATGTCTTTAATTACTCATGATAGCCTCATTATGATTTGAGCAAAACATATATTTCCAAAGATATCTAGAAAAAGGAGATATATGATCAGTTGTAGACACACGAAACACTGTTGGAATATACATTAATTTATTTGTTTCTCTTGATTACCATCTTGCTATCCAGAATTACTTCTTTTTATTCATTTTCTTGATTATCAGTAACCCGAGTTCTTCTAAATTCTAGCTTTGACTAAAATTCCATTTTTTGTTTAAATAGTACCCTTCTACGTTTTCTCCTTCCTTGTCTTCGAGAACTCCCACTTGGAGTAATTTGAACTTGTCCATATTTAGTCGTATCTGAAATAGGACCAAGAAAATAATAAGAATGGCTACAACCACTCAATGTGACAACATATATCACAATGACTCGTAGAAGTATATCAATGTAAGGGATATGACTAAACAATTAAAAAAAAATTTAAAGACCAATTCATTAAAAATTGTTGTTATATCAACTCAAATTTCTCATCAAGGAACAGACATGACAGTTATCATCATTATATCCAACAATAATTTTGATACTTTGATCGATTTAGGTACGTTACTCTTCTTATTTCATATAGAATCACTTTTAGTAGATAATATTCTTATTGTATGGACCACCGCCAAAACTGCTACTGAGAAAATATAAAAGCACTTATTGAGGACAAAAACAAAGGAGATGAGACCAATGAAATACATAATGGGCTATGGCTAAATAATACCATAACACCTTTCCATTATCAATAAAATTATAGTTCACCAGATCAAAATATAACAAAGGTATCTTCTGGTTTTGTCACAACAGCATAATCTTAAATGATAATGCAACACAGTAATTAAATAAAATTATATGAAGCAAACAAACTATTCTTAGCGAGATAAGAGAACCAGTGTGTCTCCTATGCTGGAATTTGGACTTACGTTAATTGGTTATAGCCTGAAAGGATAGTGACGTGGCCCAAGTGGTGGATAAATAAAAGGCCTAATATTAAATATTATGTATGTAGATAAGTGAGGCCCAATAACTATTGACGTGTGATGGGTAGGCACTCTTTATAATAGGCCAACCCCCCTTTTCCTAGCCATTAGAAAACCCTAGCGTAGTCTTCCTCTTGAATACGTGGTAAAGGTATACGTCCCATCAATCAAGTTCTCCGGGCTGTGAGAGCGCGTAGCTGGTAGATTGTGAAAGTTGGTGTCAGGCTTAATCGTCGTTTGTTGTTGCTGCTGATTCTATGGAGTTTAACGGTACGCTTCCTTAGACTCTAACTCTAGATTGATTGTGTAATTGTGTCTTAATCTCTGGTATGACTACAAATTAATTATTTTACAGTTGGTATTAGAGCCACCATAGTTAGGGATTAAGATCAATAATTAATCTTGAGTTTAAATGAAAAATAATTGTTGCAAGTTTCGGACGATAGTTTGACACTGTTTTCACTGAAAAATTATTTAGCTCTGTGTTGTTGCTAACGATATAAAGGGGTTAAATTTCATTATTTATTAAAGAATTCTGATTCTTATATGTGATTGATAATAACGAATTGCTGGCAGCGGTCAAAAGCCCTAGGTGGCTTAGTTAATTGAACCATTCCTATTTTGTAAAGGAATAGAAAGATTCCTTTACTTAATTTTGTTTCATGTGAGTTGTAAATAGACGTGATATTGGAAAAAAAATCCTTTTAGGAAAATTAGATCTTGTCAACTTTACATGGAAAACTACAACTTTGATTTGTTTGGTATATAATTGGCGATCAATTTTCTGTTTGTCTTATCGAAGGATTGTTCCATTCATGTCCAATATAACAATTTGTATTAAAGTCTGTGTTTAGTATTTTATTTGTACACGAATTACAAAATTAAACTCAAATATGATACTGAACAACTTAATTGTATATGGGCTAATTCACATGTATATGATACTACTTAAATAAGAATTTTTGATTACTAAATAGTTCCACTAAAGTGGTCTATTTATTTGGAGTCATTGTAAATTCTTAGAACTTTATGCATGTGAAAAATATTATATGTGGATTAAAAATTATGATTAATAAATAGTTTCCACCAAAGTAGTCTGTTTATTTGAGTCATTGAAATATTCTCAATGCACATGTATAAATTGTCCTTGATAGAGTGTGTGCTAGTGTTGTAGGTTTACCTTTTTGATACTAGTGACGCTAAATTAATTTATGAGCTAAGATATTATATTTCAACCCAAAGGATAAAGCTTAATATCTTGTATTCTCATGTATATATATATAAATTAAATGAATAAGGATAATTTGATGTAAGATGAGGTTTTGTATCTCTTACCTAAAGGAAGGATACAATGTATGCCTTGTACTCTTGGATAATAGGGGGAGGCCTTGTATCTCTTGCCTAAAAGTGAGGATGCAATGAATGCCTTGGACTCCTTAATTTTTTAAAAGGGGAGACAGTTGCATCTTCTACCCAAAGGAGGGGTATAAATGGATGTCTTTGACTCTTTTGATTTAATATATTCCTGCCCATAATTCTATCTAATTTTTGTGTTGTTTGCTTATACAACTGTTAGCAACATGACTATTCAGTTGAATTTCATTGAAACCTTGACTAGTAGCAACTACAAGAAATGGAAACAGGATGTTAAAATAGTGTTAGGTCTAATGGACCTGGACTTTGCATTGACTGAACAGAAACCTGCTGAACCTACAACTACTAGCACTGTTGATGAAAAGGCTAAGTATGAAAAATGGATGAAGACTAACAAATTGAGTCTTATGATCACGAAGAGATCCGTTTCTGATCACATAAAAGGTGCAATTAAGGATAATGGAAATGTATAAAAATTCTTGAGTGTCATTGGACATAAATTCTTAGAATCTGATAAAGCTTAGATATGTAGCCTAATTGATTCCTTGTCTACCATAAAATATGACCTTGTAGGTAGTGTTCGTGATCACATTATGAAATTGGTTAACATTGCTGCCAAACTGAACAATTTAGGTGTAACCATTACCGATGCTTTTCTTGTTCACCAATCTCTAAGGTCCCTTCCTGAGCAGTTTAACCAACTTAAGATAACCTATAATGCACAAACGAATAAGTGGAGTGTTGATGAGCTTATTACTGTTTGTGTGGTAGAGGAAAGGAGGATCCAAAAGGAAAAAAATTGAGGGTGTAGTGAACTTTGTTAGTTCGTCTAGATCAGCTGATTATCCCTCTTATAAAAAAAAAGGTGGACCCAAATTTCACAAAAAGAAACATGGTCATTCTCATCATCCAGGTGGTAATAGTGGTCATACTAACAAGCTTGGTGTTAACCAATGTCAGTCTCATAATTCTTTTGGTCCTCAAGTTGTAATTAAGAAAGAAATCAAGTGCTGGGATTGCATACAAGTGTGTCATAAGAAAGTTGGTTGTCCTCTGAAAAAGAAATCAGGTAATCTTTTGGCTTTTGTCTGCTTTGAAACTAGTCTTGTTCATGTTCCTTTAAATTCCTGGTGGTTGGATAGTGGTGCAATTGTTCATATAACTAAGGACTTGCAGGACCTAGTAAGCAGACGGAAGCCAAAAGAGGATGAAGCCAGTGTTATTGTGGGCAATGGACTCAAAGCAAAAATAGAGTTTATAGGGATATCTATTTTACCTTTAAAGAATAATTCTAGGATTCGTTTAGAAAATACTGTTTTTGTACCGTTTATGAGACAGAAATTAGTTTCGGTTTCCCTTTTGGACAAAGCTGGTTATTCATTTCAACAAAACAATGGTATTATTAAAATTTCCTATGATTCACATATTGTTGCTGATGCTTTTTTAAGGGATGGTCTATATCACTTGAATATATTGAATAAAACATTTTTTTGCAATTCATGTTGAAAATATTACCCATAAAAGGTCTGCTATGAGTAAAACGTCTTACCTATTATGGCATAGGCGTCTTGGTCATATTTCTAAACAAAGAATTGAACGATTGATAAAGGAAAATATTTTACCTGTTCTTGATCCAAAAGATTTTGAAACTTGTGTGGATTGTGTTAAGGATAAAATGACCAAGGTTAAGAGAAAGGGTTCTACTAGGAGCTTTGAACTCTTAGAAATAATTCATACTGATATTAGTGGACCTTATGTACCTACTTTGACCAATCATAAGTATTTTATTACTTTCATTGATGATTTTTCAAGGTACTGTTATATATATCTTTTAAAAGAAAAATCTGAAGCACTTGATAAGTTTAAAATTTACAAGACTGAAGTTGAAAAACAGCTTGGGAAGTCCATTAAGATAGTGAGGTCTGACTGTGGTGGTGAGTACTATGGAAAATATGATGAGTCTGGTCAATGTATGGGGCCTTTTGCTTCATTTTTTCAAGAATGTGGGATAGTAGCACAATATACCATGTCAGGTATTCCTGATCAGAATGGTGTGGCCGAAAGACGAAATCATACTCTCATGGAAATGGTGAGAAGTATGATGTCAAGAACTAGTCTACCTGAGTCTCTTTAGGGTGAAGCCTTAAAAACAGCTACCTATATCCTGAATAGAGTTCCTACAAAATCTGTCTCGAAAACTCCCTTTGAACCATGGACAACCCGAAAACCTAGCTTGAACCATTTTCATATTTGGGGATGTCCAGCTAAAGTTCGTATTTATTCACCCACAGAAAAGAAAACTGATCCTAAAACTACTAGTTGTTTCTCTAAAGGTTTTAGGTTTTTCTGTCCTGGGCGTGGCACTAGAATCGTTGAGTCTATTAATGCAAAATTTCTTGAGCATGATGTTTGTGATTGTGATTGTTCATGTGGTAAGGAAATTGTATTGAAAGAGAAGGAAGTCATTATCCCTGTACCTTTTATACATAAAAAAATGGTAAATCAACCTATTCATGAGGGGGAGAATCAAGGGGACAACGACGTAGATCCCATAGTTCCTGAACAAAATGTACACAATGAACCACTCTGTAGGTCACAAAGAGAAAGAAGGTCTGCTATCTCTGATGATTTTGTCGTGTATGTAACTGACAATCTCAGTGATACTGGAGAGCTGACTGATCCTTTATCATATGCTCAAGCTATTTCCTCTCCATTTGTTGATAAATGGCGTGAAGCAATGAATGATGAAATGCTCTCTATGGAGCCCAATGGAGTGTGGGAGTTGGTTGAATTGCCTGTAGGTTTTAGACCTATTGGTTGCAGATGTGTGTTTAAAACTAAAAGAGACTCCAAGGGAAAAATAGACTGTTATAAAGAAAGGTTGGTTGCTAAGGGTTATACTCAAAAAGAAGGTATTGATTATAAAGAAATATTTTCTCCCATTTCATCCAAAGATGCATTTAGAATTGTGATGGCTCTTGTGGCTCATTTTGATTCAGAATTGCACCAGATGGATGTTAAAACTGCTTTCCTGAATGGGAGTCTACTTGAAGAAGTTTACATGGTTCAATCTGAAGGGTTTAAAGAAGCTGATAAAGAACATCTAGTATGCAAGCTTTAAAAATCCATATATGGTCTTAAACAAGCCTCCAGATAGTGGTACTTGAAATTTGATGAAATTGTTATAAAATTTGGATTTGTGGAAAATAAGCTTGATGAATGTGCTTATCTCAAAATAGCTAATGACAATTTTATTATTATGGTTCACTATGTAGGTGACATTTTGCTTGCCACAAAAGATTTATGTTTGATGAATGAGACCAAACAATTTTTGTCTAGGTCTTTTGATATGAAAGATCTTGATAAATCCTCTTTTGTTCTTGGGATATAAATTAAAAGAGATAGGTCACGTGGTTTATTGGGGTTATTACAGCATTCCTACATTGAGAGTATTCTTAAAACTTTCAATATGCAAGACTGTAGACCTAATATTGCACCTGTTGTAAAAGGAGACAAACTTAGCAAGGATCAATGTCCGAAAAATGAAGTTGAAATGAGAACTATGAAAGAAGTGACATATGCAAGTGTTGCTGGTTGTTTGATGTACATACAGGTTTGTACAAGGCCTGATATTGTATTTGCTGTTAACATGTTGGGAAGATTTTCTTCTAATTCTAGGTGGGCATATCGGGTGGCTGCAAAGAAAGTGATGAGAAATCTACAACGCACCAAAGACTTCATGCTTGTATGCTAAAAGGTTGATGATCTGGATCTCCTAGTATATTCAGATTCTGATTTTCCAGGTTGTCAAGACACTATGAAATCAACTTCTGGATATATTTTTATGTTGGGTAGAGGTACTATTTTTTGGAAAAGTGAGAAGCAAAGTATCACTGCTACATCTACAATGGAAGCTGAGTTTATTGCTTGTTTTGAGATTGCTTCACATGCTGTCTGGATGAAGAATTTCTTACTAAATTGCAAATTTTGGATTTTATATCTAAGCCGGTGACTATTTTCTGTGACAATAGTGCAGTTGTGTTCTTCTCCGAGAATAACAAGAGAACAAGATGCTCTAAGCATGTTAGCCTTAAGTTTCTTAAGGTTAGAGACATGGTAAAAGAAAGTGATATATAAGCATATTAGCACAAAATCTATGTTGGTTGATCCTTTGACTAAAGGTCTTAGGCCTGTAGTGTTTAATGAACATGCTAAAAATATGGGTATTTTAGAGTCTTTTGATGTGTTTTAGTCAATGAGAGTTACTTTGTAATTGCTGACTGACATATTGCTTTGGTTAAATTCTATCTCTATGAAAGCTTGTGTTATTTGATATCTGTTATGCGTATGACTAACATGATAATTTATTTATTTTTATTTCCAATGGGATATTGCATAAACTCATGATATCTTTGAGTCTTGCGGCTTGTTGCCTTGATTATCCCGGGTAAGGCACAAAGGAATCCTCCTGAGGTGATATGAATAAGTGTCACTTGGAGGCTCCTGAGGTGATATTTATAATATCACTTGGAGGATTATTTCCTTCTAATAGGTGTGAATCTGTTCACCTTGATTAGAAAGATAAAATACTTAGCACACATGTTTGATCCATATTAATGGAAATTCTAGCATATGTGGTCGTAGATAGAATTTATACTTTAAAATGTTGTAATGCCTGCTATGATTCATTGTTAGTCTTCTCTATTGAGACTGAATGGATTGTTATACGAGTCATTCTATCCTTGGCTATGTGAGTAGTGTTTCCACTGTAGAGTCTAAAATCTTTTTTCAAAAATAATTTTCTTAAAACTCAAATATTTTAAAATTGTTTTCTTGCCCTTAATTAACGTTGGCATCCAATGGGAGAATGTTGGAATTTGGACTTACGTTAATTGGTTATAGCCTGAAAGGATAGTGATGTGGCCTAAGTGGTGGATAAATAAAAGGCATGATATTAAATATTATGTGTGTAGATAAGTGAGGCCTAATAACTATTAGCCTGTGATGGGTAGGCACTCTTTATAAATAGAGGCTAACCCCCTTTTCCCTAGCCGTTAGAAAACCATAGCGTATTCTGCCTCTTGAATACATGGTAAAGGTAGACGTCCCATCAGTCAAGTTCTCCGGGCTGTGAGAGCGCGTAGCTGGTAGATTGTGGAAGTTGGTCTCAGGCTTAATTGCAGTTTATTGTTGTTGCTGAATCCATGGAGTTTAACGATATACTTCCTTAGACTCTAACTCTAGATTGATTGTGTAATTGTATTTTAATCTCTGTTATGGCTACGAATTAATTATCTTACATCCTAATGTCGTCACGTATTATACATTGATAAATGCATATAACAAAAAGATTTGAGAGTCCAACTTTTACATCCTCAGAGAAACAGAACAACAATAAATCATAAATTAGTGGAGACACGGTTGACTTACAACGCTCTTATTCACGGTTTATTTAATAAACCAATTCCTTTTACGCAAACTTGAAGCAAAATTTGCGGCACCGTAAAAAGTTTACAAATCTATTTAATTTATTTCATATTTAAAGAAACAAGAAACAACGCTTGCTCTGATGCCATTGTTAGATTAAACTGAGGGCAGAGAACAACGAATTGTGTTCCTTGTTGATGCAGCGGAAACCGTTGAACTTACCACCAAAAAGAATTGCCCCAAATCTAATTTCGTCTCTCCTGGAAACGAAATTCTTGTTCACAAACTAAATACCTTTTTCCTTCTTTTATTGTATTTGTATCTTTGTAGGGAGATTATCACCTTGTTGACCTCTCTAAAGAAGGGGAGCATTGATTTATAGAGAGGAGAAGTTCTCAGAGAAATAAAACTACCGTGAAAAACCAACCCACGTTGATTCCCATGCTCCCCCCTTACTTCTCAACGTGTGGTAATTTTATTTTAGGAGTTAAACCTTCCCAACGTAACTTCCCTTAATTATATCTCCTTTAAAAAAGAGGCCGGGTCAGTCCATATGGATGACCCGCTACCCAAATTCAATGTCCAACAGTCACAATCCAAAGTGTATAAATAAAACCAATATACAAGCAACAAGTTTCGTTTTTTTATTTTTGCGATTATATTACTTGTTTTCTAGATACATAAGATACAAATATGCAACAATAAAAAAGGGTTAGATCACTAGAAAAAGACGAAGCAGGTGAAGAAAATAATAACCGAGAAGATGCAAAACAAATACTCACTTTCAATTAATTAAAGTTTGAGCTAAATCACGTCAGAAAGAAATAAGAAGAAGAATGGGGGTGGGGGTGGGGGTGAGGGTGGGTGGGGGTGATGAGGAAGGAGGAGAGAAGGAAAAGAATGTCTCTCGCTGGGTCTATATTTGCAAAATAATTCTATTTGTGACATTTTGTAGTTTTTCACACAATGATGAAAAATGAACTTAACTTTATTTAAACTAAAAATGAAAAAGATTTCATACTAACTGTCACGACCCCGGTTCGCCCTTTATGAACTATTGTGACATCACCTAGCATTTACGACTAGGTAAGCCTAACAATTGCGAAAAAGGAGAAAACAACAGATAAAACTAATAAAAACTGCGAAATAAACATAATGAAGGTCTAAAAGGTCGCTCGGTATATACAAATATAACTCTCAATCTGAGCATTTCCCAAAACCCGAAATCTCATAAAATCATAAGCTGTTGAATAACATCGAGTGTCTAACTCCAGAATGTCTAAACAAAAATAAATACATAAGGGCTATAACTACAAGAGAATGGAGAGGGACTCCTCGGTCTGCGGGCGCGGAAGATATACCTCGAAGTCTCTGAATAATCGCCTCGCCTCAAGGATAGTAGGATTGAGTCGAAGAACCTGGATCTGCACACAGGAAAAATATGTGCAGGAAAGGGCATGAGTACACCACATCGGTACCCAGTAAGTGTCAAGCCTTACCTCGGTCGAGTAGTAACGAGAAAGATCAGGGCTCTACCGATCATATACAATAACATATAAGGAAAAGAAGCAGTATTAAAGTAACACAGGGTAATAAAAGTAGCAACAACTAAAATAGAGACGAAATAATCACAGAAGGAATACAGCTCAACACAGAGATAACAACCGGGGATCTCCCAGGATACCGTATTGTAGTCCCCAAATGTAAATATCCAGTGGATCTCCCGGGTGTCGTCCCGTAGTCCAACTCATAGTGCGCGGGGATCTACCGGAATCCCCATCCATAGTCCTAAATGTAAATACCCAGTAGTGGGAGAATCTATTGGATGCATTCCCGTAGTTCCAATATAAATGTGGAGGGGGATCTACCGGAATACAAATACGTAGTCCCAAAGTAAACATGCGGGGGGATCTCCCGGGATACCATCCCGTAGTCCCAAAGTAAACACACAGCAGCAACACGAAGAATATTCGGTTCAATCCAAATTTCATACCAAGGTAAAACAGGTATTTCTAACATAGCATGCTGATGAGTGGTGATTTTACCACTCATTCTAGCCTCTTTTCCTTAGCTTTTATGTCCTTTTAATTATACAATGAGGTTGTTTATGGTGGTTATTATTAGATTTTCAAGTAAATGATGCTACGAAGTGGGTTGAATTGAATTGAAGTAGAATTGAGCAAAAAGAAGGTGAAATCATGCAAAAACCTCCAGTGAATTCCGCTTCTGCGGAAGAAAGGCCGCAGAAGCGACTTCCGTTTATGCGATTGAATTAACCGCTTCTGCGGATTGAGTTGAATAGGCAAAAACCGCTTATGCGGTTAAAATTACGCTTTTGCGAAAGCACAGAAGCGCCTTATTTTTCGCTTATACGGTCACTGGCACTATTGAGGAACTCCGTTTATGCGTTCAAATTTCCGCCTTTGCAGAACCGCATCTGCGGTTACTTTTCCGCAGATGCGAAAGCAGTGCATCAGGCCTGGGGCAAAATGAACATTTCATAATTTCTCAACCCAAATCAGTTTTATACTCGTCTAAGCAGATCTTTTAAAAGATCTTTGGCATATTTTCAGTTCATAAGACTTAGAGAGAATATTTTTGGAAGCTAGGGTTTTGCACACACACTTGGGTCTTGAAGATTGAAGCTTGGGGTTAAGATTTTCTTACCCATTTATGTTTATTTCTTTATTTTCTTGCTTTGTAGTGAATATTTAAGTGTGTAGTATTTATTTCCAACACTTGAACCTTGTTTATGGAAGTATTCATATTTAAAGTGTACATTAAATACCTTGTTGTGCTTATGCATTGAATGATTTTTATACATTTATGAAGTGAGTTATTGTTACTTTAATTAATCTTGTTCTTTAATGTTTCCAAAGGGATTAGCTAACCCTAGGACTCGCTCATTAATTCTGAATTGATTTTGGAAAAAATAGTTTAGGGTTGGGAAAGATTAATTAACAAGAACTTGAGGCGTTAACCCTCATTTTATAGATTCTTCCTAGGGATAGGATTGAACTACTTGTAGCCTTCCAGGTGTGCTTAATCTTCTAATTGTGATTAGGGATAATTCAATTAAGAAGTCTTGTTAGTTTTCGGAAGAAGCTAATTAAGAATATTATCCGTGGTTAATTAACATGAACTCGCTCATATTTGTAAAATCATGAAATACATTGGATCGTTACTTGAGTGTAATTCCCGATGCAACCATGCTTGTAGCCATTGATCATTTTACTTGCTTTCTAGGTTAGTTTACATTTCTGCATTCAGGTATAAAATATTTTCCAACCAAAATTCTTAGTGTTTGGCATTGCGCAACTAGCGATAATTTTCTTACATTTCTAATCGCCTACACATTGTTCTCTGTGGGATTCGACCCCGACTCGTAGTTGGATAAATTGTATTGCATGCGACCGTGTCTATCGCTTTTTAGCAGTGGATTTGGACGTCATCAAAATTGGTGTCGTTGCCGGGGAAGAATTTGGCGTAATTTAGGTTGTTTGAGAAGTAAGCAAAAGTGCTTTGGTCCAAACTTGTGAATATTTGTGTAATTACTTTTTCTTACCTTGGGTCTATTTTTATTGTTTGTTTCTTGTTTATTTTTTTAATTTTGAAAAATGGCATCATATAATGAAAATTGGTCGGATGATAGTTGTTCATACTTTGATGACCCCTGTCCTCATTGTGGAGGACCACACTCATGGAAAAATTGTTTAAATTCTCCCGGGGGTGGATTGTGCGCACAATCTCAAACCCATGAGTGGAGTATTTATGATAAGTGTGATTTCCAAAATGGTCATTGGGATGATTGTGCTTATTTGTTATTCCCTTCCCCAAGCCCCTACTATGAAGATTCTACTTGTCTTGATGAGAATTATAGGGCTATGGAAGAAGTTAAGCATGGCCAAAATGGAGAGTTCATGCTTATGTTGGAGTGTTTACTTGACAAAGGCAACAAGGAGCAAAATGCCTTGGAGGATCTTTTGGAGACTAGTCTCCAAAACGACTTGGCACTTGAAAGGTTGCACTCACAAATGGATGAATTGATCGAAGACTCAAGGGTTCAAAGAGCCTTGGAAGTGAATGAAAGCCAAAAATCTTCCTTGGAAATTGAAGGTGAAGACCCTTTCTTGGCACTTGATCAAAACCAAGAAGAACTCTCAAATGCTCGAAATGAGAGAATGATGCTCACATTGGAGACCATTCTTGAAAATAAGGAGAAGCACAACTTTGCACTCGAAGACTTGAAACAAAGCTTGGCTTACAATGATGAACATATCCGCACTTTGGAAGATCAAATGCAAACTTTGGTTGAGGCTCACTATGCCCAACAACTTGAGTGTGTGGAAGAAAGCCAAGAAGAGTCCAATTCCGAGGAAGAAAATGAGCTTTACTGTGAGGATTCAAAAATTGAACATCCGCCAACCGACTCCATGAGTGTTAGTGATGCCAAGAAAAAAAAGGAATTAGAGTCATCCGGTGAAAATGCAATATTGGTTGAGATTGACTCTAGTTCGGGGGAAAAAGGGGGTGTCAAAATCCGAGAAAAATTGCAAAGTGAAGGTTTGAAGTCACATTCTAAGCATTTTTCAACGTTGGAATTGTGTGGTGACACGGAAGTTGAACCACATGAATTAATGAAGGACTGCGAGGAGGAAAAACTCACTCCATACACTTTACAGTTTGAGGAAAAAAGAAATCAAAATGACATTCCTCACATGCGAGCCAAGAAGTGCAAAATGAAGAATTTAGGCATTGGCTCGATCATCAACTTACCACCCCCCATCGCTCGTGGTCACAAGCTTGATTCCAAGTTAGGTGCCCGGTTCATATCATCCAAGTGGCGAGAAAAGTGGTAATGTTGTCTTGCGTCATGCCACGACGTTAAATGCAGCGCTTGGTGGGAGGCAACCCATCGTTTTTTAAAACTTTTGGTCGTTTTTGAAATTTTCTTTTTTAGAATAGCTTAAAATATTATTTTTGACTAATCTGCCAAATTTTAGATTTTTTGGAGTTGATTTGAACAGGTTGGAGTGGTCCGGAGGGTCAAAACCAGTAGCTTCAGAAAACTGTCCAACAATCCTCTGTTAAAACCACTTTTGCGACTTCTAGACCACATCTGCGGTCCCGCAGAAGCGGAGAAGCAAAATGCAAAAGCGATAGGCAACGCAGAAGCGGTCCTGACACCGCTTACGCGGCATCGCTGAAGCAGGTAACTTTCCGCAAAAGCGAAAATCGGGCAAGTTTTAATTGATAAAATTTTTTTTGACCGGTTCAGTTGCTCAAAAACAAAACCTCACTGTTTCCCCCTACCCTAACTCCCCAAAAATGAGAAATTCTCCAAAAATCCAAGAAGCTTGCTTTTAATTTCTCTCTTGCACAAACTCAGGTATTATCTTCTAAACTCTCTCCTCAATGCTCATCTCTCACCTCACATTCTTTATTTTGCTCAATTGCAACAGAATTTTTTTTCTTGTTTAAGTTTTCTTTTCTGTTTCTTCTTGTTTGGTTTTGAATTCTTGTTGTTAGCTTTAGGAAGTGAGGAATTGGTTGAGTGTAGTAATGTGTGTGCTGATTATATTGGACAAAAATTGTAGGAAGTCTTGAGTACCCCATTTTTGCGAAGAAGGTTTCATTCTAACTCGCTCGCAAAGTGTTCGACACAATGCTTGAGTGAAAATCTTGTGCGAAGCGGCACAAATTTAGTCTCATTTGAATCATGTTCTATTATAATGCATTAATTTTTAGTTTTGACGCCAAAATTGGGTTGAAAGTGCAAAAGAAAAAGAAAAATAACTGGGCAGTGCAATATCACTGAAGAAGATGACTGAGACCGCAGAAGCGATCAATTTCTCGCAGAAGCGACACCGCTTCTGCGGTATACTTTACGCAGAAGCGAAAAAATAAAAAAAATAAAAATAAAATAATAAATAAAAATAGCAGAAGCGACTGGCAAATCGCAAAAGCGGAACCGCTTCTACGACTCATAATCCGCATAAGCGAAAACTGCCCAATTTTTCCAAAAACAGTGGGGTTGCAAAAATGGCTTCCCGGGCCCGTTCAACCTAATTTTTTGGCTTAATTGCAGTGTTTTAAATTGCTTAACATGATTCTATTGTCCGACTAATCTTGTGTTGAATTTTTGTAGGTGTTTCAATTGAAAATGGACCCAAACCCAAACGGATCACGCCATGAAATTCAAGAAGATATTGATGAGCCCTTTGATGATTCTCGCTTCATGTCTGCTGCATGTGAGCATTGATATCTGGACGACCTCGTCAGGAGGAGGGTCATTCTTGAAAAGGGGATACATGAAGATAAATTGGCTGAAAAGCTTCCGGACTTCTATGCTCGGCTCAACTCATCAGGATGGTCTTGCTTCATCACCACTCCTTGCAAAGCCAATGAAGAGTGGGTTCGTGAGTTTTATGCCAACCTCAGGCACGCAGATTTTGATAGCCCACAAATCGTCATCAGAGGTAAAGCAGTCAGGTTTGAGATTGAGCAAATCAATGACACTCTGTGTATTCCCAACTTTCCGGTGGAGCAGGTACAAGCAAAAGATAATTGTGAAAATGGAGCATGGCTTGTCTCCAAACTCTTCCCGCCGCACTTGAGAGAAAAATAGGGAAACAAGAGGAAAGGGCTCAAATCTACCAACTTCACTGCTAAGGCAAAGATGTGGCTATACATCCTATGCAATAGGGTCTCTCCGTGTGGAAATGTTACAGACGTCTCCTACACTCGAGCATTGATTATTGCATGCCTATTGGACGACATTCCTGTGAATGTCGGATACTACATTCTGCGAGATATGAGAGAGTACTTGAGAGACAAGGATGCAAGCATGATTTTCCCCTCCCTGATCACACAGTTGTGCACCAGAGCAGAGGTTGACGTCCGTAGCACTGATCGGTGGCTACCAGCGGACAAACCTTTTCATCATTTGAGAGTGACATGAGAGGGAAGTGTGGTCAAAAGCAAAAAGAGAAAAGTCACCACCACCACTACTGCTTCAGAGTCTTCACAGCAGCTGCACAGGGACCATTCGGGATACTAAACTTCGAGCTTGCATCTATTCGGGAGTTAGTATCGCAGCTTCCGAGTGGGCCCTTATCCTCCCAGCCTAGTCCTTCATACTTCTCTAGGGATGACATGCAAAGTTACTTGGATGCACAAAAGAGTCAGAAGGAACATATTGAGAAGATGGCTGCATCCGTGACTAGATTGGAGGGATCCTATGGCACTTTGGCCAAGGCTCATACCACCCTTCAGGAAGACTTTGAGAACGAGAAGAAGAAGAACAAGAAGAAGGGCAAACTCATGATCAGAATGTGGAGAGGCATCAAGGCCATCTTCAAATGGGGAAATCCAGACAAGAAGATACTTGTAGCGGCCCGAGATGACAGCAAGCAGTATTCCTTCATGTGTAGTGACAGTAGTGACAATGATGATAATGACGATGAGGAGACCGAGGATGATGGAGCCACGAGCACAGCTCAACACTGATCAGCCGTCCTCCCACAGTCTGCTAGTCTGATGCAAACCTCAGGGAGACCCTCAAACTAGTTATTCTTTATATTTGATATTGTGCAGTGGGGACACTGCAATATTTTAGTTAGGGGTGACATTGTACTGTATTCATATTTTGAGATTATGTGCCCTTGCCGGTCTTGTGATTATGCATTTTGTACATTGTGTGCCCTTGCCGGGCTATTATATGTAGCAGGTGCCCTTGCCGGGCTTGGTTTGATTAGTCGTATTTGTGTTTTTATTTTTCTTTTGTTTAGCTCCATTTATTTTGGTATCCGTTGTAGTAGTTTTCTTTTCTTTTTCTTTTTGTTTCCTAAAATAAAAAATTTCTTGGGTTTTCTTCATGCTACGATTCTTTCCCAAGGAACACTTTTGAAGTGAACCGGGTGACTTTTCCCGATGATGGATAGATTGACAACTTTCTTAGGGGAATTAGTCTTGTGTTGCTAGGATGAGGCTTTTGGATTATTTGGTACTAATAATATTAGTCTCTTATATGCAAATTGTAAATTAAGAATACCCCTCCAAAAATTTAATTTTGAACTTAAACAAGCAAGTGCTTGGTGCAAAATAATTCTTGTGATAAAGTTTTGGCTCTTTTAGTGGCTTTTTACCTACTAGTTTAAATATTGCTCTAAATGACATTATTAGAAAACAAAATTGATCCATCTTGATTAGTTCATGTGCCATGTATGTTAGTGTTTGTTCAAATAAATCTTGTGTTTACTTCTATCATCTAGAACTTACCCGGTTGGTCTTTCAATGCTAATGATAGTATGTTTGGTTGGAGGAATGACCTTAGGCATTCTTTGTTTTTATTTGCAAAACCTCTTTAGCCTTTCAAGCCTACCTTTGCATAAATGATATCACTAGTATCCAATTTGAGCCTTTAAACATTTTCTTTGGCCAACTCATCACAAACCTTTCCCTTTTTGAAAAATAATTCTCTCTCTTGAACCCGTCCCTCTTTGAACATTGAGAATGAGGCTAAAAGCCTAAGTTGGGGGTGGTGTCGAGGTGGAGATTGGTAAGGTTGTATGTTGAGTTTAGGACTGCATGCCTCAAAAGTGTTAGTTTAAATTATTCAAGCTCCAAAAA
The DNA here is from genome assembly GCA_026770625.1 of Nicotiana glauca. Taxonomy (NCBI): domain Eukaryota; kingdom Viridiplantae; phylum Streptophyta; class Magnoliopsida; order Solanales; family Solanaceae; genus Nicotiana; species Nicotiana glauca. The sequence goes on along the minus strand of MU775872.1, from coordinate 39,445 downwards.
GAAAAGAAAAAAAAGAGATGAAAAATATGTGTATATATATATAAAAAAAAAGAAGAGAAAATATGTGTATGTATATAAAGTATGGAGTCTTGAATAAAAATTAGAAGAGGTATATGAGGTGGTTCTATATTGGGAACTAAATGAAAATGAGGCTATGGGGGTTTGAAAAGGAGCAAAGTGCAAAAGAATGGAAAATCGTGAGTAGTGTTCAAAGAGGGTAAAGTCACTTGTACCCAAATATTTATCCAACCCTTCCCTAAACCTACATTACAAGCTAAAAAAAGTCCTTATGGGACCTTCAACCGATGCATTCTTGAATAAGAGATGAATTAAAATAAGGGCAAGCTTATGGTATGAAATGTTTTAACACTTGAAGTTCCTTATGAGAGTGAGTGTTTTTAAAAAAAAAATTGCCCCTTATGTTGAATTGTAAATATAGTGATTTTGGGACTTTCTTTCTTGTGAGGGCACATGAATTAAGAAAGATTGGTGAAATTGAGTAAAATGAGTATTTGTAGCGAACTAGTGCTTTTGAGTCACTTCTTGAGGCTTATGTTGATCACTTGATTATTTTTGAACTCTCTTGTACATTCTTGAAGTTGTTTTTCTTTATGAGGGAGTCATTCGGGAAAGATGTGCATATTCGAGCCTAATTGTTAGTACCAACCAAATCCATTAGTATGGTGTTAAAATTGGAGAATGTGATATGTAAATAATAGCAATACCACTTGTGTTTTAAATGGTGAATCCTCATTGAAGTTTTGGTTTTGATTTGCTTGAGGACAAACAAAAGCTTTAAGTTGGGGGTGTTGATGAGTGGTGATTTTACCACTTATTCTAGCCTCTTTTCCTTAGCTTTTATGTCCTTTTAATTATACAGTGAGGTTGTTTATGGTGGTTATTGTTAGATTTTCAGGTAAATGATGCTACGAAGTGGGTTGAATTGAATTTAAGTAGAATTGAGCAAAAAAAAGGTGAAACCATGCAAAAACCTCCAGTGAATTCCGCTTCTGCGGGAGAAAGGCCGCAGAAGTGACTTCCGCTTATGCGATTGAATAACCGCTTTTGCGGATTAAGTTGAATAGGCAAAAACCGCTTATGCGGTTAAAATTACGCTTTTGTGGAAGTGCAGAAGCGCCTTATTTTCCGCTTATGCGGTCACTGGCACTATTGAGGAACTCCGTTTATGCGTTCAAATTTTCGCCTTTGCGGAACCGCATCTGCGGTTACTGTTCCGCAGATGTGAAAGCAGTGCATCAGGCCTGGGGAAAAATGGATATTTCATAATTTCTCACCCCGAATCAGTTTTATACTCGTCCAAGCAGATCTTTTAAAATATCTTTGGCATATTTTCAGTTCAAAAGACTTAGAGAGAACATTTTTGGAAGCTAGGATTTTGCACACACACTTGGGTCTTGAAGATTGAAGCTTGGGGTTAAGATTTTCTTACCTATTTATGTTTATTTCTTCATTTTCTTGCTTTGTATTGAATATTTAAGTGTGTAAAATTTATTTCCAACGCTTGAACCTTATTTATGAAAGTATTCATATTTAAAGTGTGGATTAAATATCTTGTTGTGCTTATGTATTGAATGATTTTTATATATTTATGAAGTGAGTTATTGTTACTTTAATTATTCTTGTTCTTTAATGTTTCCAAAGGGATTAGCTAACCCTAGGACTCGCCCATTAACTCCTAATTGATTTTGGAAAAAATATTTTAGGGTTGGAAAAGATTAATTAACAAGAATTTGAGGCGTTAACCCTCATTTTATAGATTCTATCTAGGGATAGGATTGAACTACTTATAGCCTTCCGGGTGTGCTTAATCTTCTAATTGTGATTAGGGATAATTCAATTAGGAAGTCTTGTTAGTTTTCAGTAGAAGCTAATTAAGAATTATTATCCGTGGCTAATTAACATGAACTCGCTCATATTTGTAAAATCATGAAATACATTGGATCGTTATTTGAGTGTAATTCCCGATGCAACCATACTTGTAGCCATTGATCATTTTACTTGCTTTCTAGGTTAGTTTACATTTCCGCATTTAGGTATAAAATATTTTCCAACCAAAATTCTTAGTGTTTGGCATTGCGCAACTAGTGATAATTTCCTTACATTCCTAATCGCCTACACATTGTTCTCTGTGGGATTCGACCCCGACTCATAGTTGGGTAAATTATATTGCATGCGACCGTGTCTATTGCTTTTTAGCAGTGGATTTGGACGTCATCACATGCTGCACAGAATTCAAATAAAGTAGTTTGAGCAAGTAAAGCAATTAGACATGCTTTCCTAAGCTAACAATAGGCTTAAATTGCAAGTAGTATGAACATGGAAGAAAACACATCTATAGTTACTTAATGAAAATAGGATTTTAAAAAATTAGCACATGTACGCACTCGTCACCTCACCTCCAAGGTATTTCATATATCAATAATATCAAATCCTAAGGAGAGTTCCCTCGCACAAGGTTAGGCAAGCCACTTACCTCAAATCGACTTAAAATTAACCCGAAAACACGCTCTTGCCACGAGTAATCGACTCTAAATGCCCAAATCTATTCAAATAAATTGCATAATGTAAATATAACTTCAAGTAACTATCGGGTGATATGCCCGGAAGATCAATTAGAAACACATCAGGGATATCCCGTACTACTGGGACTGAATCGACTATAGGGGTATTAATACTGACATCTCTCACATAAGCTAGATATGTGTCACACCCCTTCTCAACCATACGCTGAGCGTTAAAGAATGATATAACTCTACTGGAAGTATGATCTAAGGTACCCCTCCACTCTACTCGCGGTGCACCTAGCATAGCCAGCGTCACGGTTTTGGCGTGACAATCAAGAATAGCATAATAGGGCGACAACCAGTCCATACCCAAGATAACATCAAAATCTACCATGCTAAGTAATAATAAATCGGCTCTTGTCTCAAAACCACTAAGAGCAACCACACACGACCGATAAACGCGGTCCACAACAAGATAATCTCCCACAGGAGTAGAAACATAAATAGGGAACTCGAAGAATCCCGATATACGCCCAAATGCGGAACGAAAAGAAGACACATAAGAATAAGTGGAGCATGGATCGAATAAAATCAATGTATCTCTATGACAAACTAGGACAATACCTGTGATGACAGAATCAGAGGTAGCAACCTAGGTACAGGCAGGAACAACATAATATATGGCCTGGACTCCCCCTTTAGGGCAACCTCTGCCTCCCCGACCTCCACTTCTAGCTGGTTGGGAAGGTGGGGTAGAAATTTATGCTGTAATAATAGCCTGAGAACTCTGTGGGGCATGCTATGGCTGATAAGTCTATGAAGGTGCACCCCTCATAAGTCTGCGGCAATCCATCACCATATGGCGTGTGCTACCACACTTAAAACAAGCTTTGTGAGGACGTGGTGGCTGTGACTGGCTCGGACCAGGTCTTCTGGACTGACCACTGAAAGCACCCCGTGCAGGAGGCACACTAGATACTAGAGGTGCATAATAAGGCTCTTGAGGCCTAGGAGGAGCTATAATACCACTGGTTGCTGGAAGAGATGAATGAACAGGACGACTCATATAATCCCTACCATGACGAGGTACAGCAGGAGCACGGACACTAGAATAATGGCTCGACTCTCGAGACCTCTTGGCTTCCCTCTCCTCTCTATCTTAAGCATGCATACCCTCCACTCTACTAGTAATGCTCACCACATGTTGATAAAAAATATCCACCTCCAACTCACGAGCCATGCTAGACCTGATACTGGGAGTGAGCCCCTCAATAAATCGGTTAACCCTCTCGCGAACACTACAAATCAAAGCTAGTGCATGCCTAGCCAAGCTAGTGAAACGGGCAACATACTCCGAGACAGTCGTAGCACCCTAGCGCAAATGCTCAAACTCTGCGCGCCATGCGTACCTGAGGCTCTGAGGAACATACTCTCTCAAGAACATATCTAAAAATTGAGTCCAAGTCAAGGAAGCTACCTCATCTGGACTGTCTAACTCATAAGCACGCCACCACTCATAGGCGGCTCCTCGAAGCTGGAAGGTAGTGAAGGAAACCCCGCTCGATCCTGATATACCCATGGTACCGAGGATACAATAGCACTCATCTAGAAATCCCAGAGCATCATCTGATTCTAGACCACTGAATACATGTGGCTTGTACTTCTTGAACCTCTCAAGCCTCCGCTTTAGAAACCGCTGCCCTTTCCTCGGGCTGATCTGGGGCTGCAGGCTATACAAGAATAATCTCTAGGACCTAATTAACATGCACTCGCTGCTAAGGAGTGTGGGCGATGGGAGTCTGTGCTCCTCCCCCGGCCTAGGATGTGGTTGCAGCAAGGGGAACCAACCCTGCCTGAGCCATAGTGGTGTACATGCTCATGAATTGTGCAAGAGTCTCCTGGAGAACTGGAGAGGTAGAAGCAGTAGGCGTATCAGGTGCTTGGCCTCTGGCTGGAACTGCTGGTGGCTCCTCAGTGGCAGTTCGCATGGGTGCTCTGGTTGCACCACGTGCGCGTCCTCAGCCTCTACCCCAGCCCCGACCTTTGACGGATCCAGTAGGGGGTGAAAGTGATTGATCATCTCTGGTAGCACGTGTACTCACCATCTCTGAGAGAATAGAAGACAAAAGTTTTGAATTGTGATATCAAAATCTCACATGGCAAGGAAATCAAATGAAATGGAATTTTTATAAAGGTTACATAGCCTCTCATAGATAAGTACAGACGTCTCCGTACCGATCGGCGAGACTCTAATAAACCGGCTTGTGATTCATGACTCATATGAACCTAGAACTCTGATGCCAACTTGTCACAACCCCAATTTGCCCTCCGTGAACTATCGTGACGGCACCTAGTCTCTACGACTAGGTAAGCCTAACATTTGCGAAAAAAGAGAAAACAATAGATAAAACTAATAAAAACTGCGAAATAAACATAATGAAGGTCTAAAATGCCGCTCGGCATATACAAATATAACTCTCAAATTGAACACTTCCCAAAATCCGGAATCTCATGAAATCACAAGTTGTTGAATAACTACGAGTGTCTAACTCCAGAATATCTAAACAAAAGTAAATACATAAGGGCTATAGCTACAAGAGAGAATGGAGAGGGACTCCTTGGTCTACGGACACAACAATTATACCTCGAAGTCTCTGAAGAATCGCCTAGCCTCAAAGATAGTAGGGCTGAGTCGAAGAACCTGGATCAGCACACAGGGAAAACATGTGCTCGAAAGGGCATGAGTACACTACAACGGTATCCAGTAAGTACTAAGACTAACCTCAGTCGAGTAGTGACGAGGAACGTCAAGGCCCTACCAGTCATATACAATACAATATAAGGAAAAGAATTAGTATTAAAGTAACACGTGGTAATAAGAGTAGCAACAACTAAAACAGAGACGAAATAATCACAGAAGGAATACAGCTCAACATAGAGATAACAACCGGGGATCTCCCAGGATACCATCCTGTAGTCCCCAAATGTCAATATTCAGTGGATCTCCCGGGTGTCGTCCCGTAGTCCAACTCATAGTGCGCGGCGATCTACCGAAATGCCGATCCGTAGTCCCAAATGTAAATACCCAGTACTGGGGAATCTATTAGGTGCATTCCCATAGTTCCAATATAAATGTGCAGGGGGGTCTACCGGAATACAAATTTGTAGTCCCAAAGTAAACATGCAGGGGGATCTCCTGGGATATCGTCCTGGAGTCCCAAAGTAAACACACAGCAACAACATGAAGAATATTCGGTTCAATCCAAATTTTATACCAAGGTAAAACAATTATTTATAACCTAGCATGTTGCACAGAATTAAAATAAAGCATACTGAGCAAGTAAAGCAATTAAGTCAATAAGACATGCTTCCTTAAGCTAACAGTATGCTTAAATTGAAAGTAGTATAACCAGTGAAGAAAACACAGTTATAGTTACATAATGAAAATAGAATTTTCAACAATTAGCACATGTACGCACTCGTCACCTCGCGTTTAAGGCATTTTATGTATCAACAATACCAAATCCTAAGGGGAGTTCCCCCACACAAGGTTAGGCAAGCCACTTACCTCGAACCGGCTCAAAAATCAACCTGAAACCACTCTCTTGCCACGAGTACTCAACTCCAAATGGACCAAATCTATTCAAATCAATTGCATAACATAAATATAACTTTAACTAACTAATTCCACTAATTAATTCAAAGCTAACACACGAAATTAAGAAAAATTCTCAAAAATTCCCCTTGGGTCCATGTCTCGGAATCGGGTAAAACTTATGGACTATGAACCCCCATTCACTCACGAGTCTAACCATACCAAAATTATCCAAATCCGATGTCAAATCCCCAATCAAAACTAAAAAATTAGGCCTAAGAACTTTTCCAAAATTTTCCCAATTTCTAACCCCAAATATGAAATTAGATGATGAATTATGTTTAGATTAACGGGTTATAAGCAAAAAGGAGTTAAGAATCATTACCCGCAAACTACCTCTGAAATATTTAATCTTTCCAAAATTCATCTCCTACCGAGCTCCCAATTCAATTTTGTGATATGAACTCAAAACCCTCGATTTTGAACCTCATGTTCTGCCCAGACGCGACCTTAATCGCGATCGCGGAAACTCCCACGCGATCGCGAATAGCAACTTCGCTGGCTCCCAGATTTACCTTACACGAACGCGATACTCCCTACACGAACGCAATGCTTGCACTGCTCAGATCTACGCAATCACAGTTGAACTCACGCGATCACAAAGAGAAACTCCCACTCCTCAGTTGCCTCACCTCTTCCTCTTCGCGAACGCGACATAGCCCACGCGTTCCGATTCAACTTCTACCAATACTGTGCGTTTGCACTCCCTTTCCCGCGATCACATAGAAAAAAATACCCTCTGCCTCATCTAAGCCTTCGTGATTGCGAGCCTCCTAACGCGATCGCGATGAAGAAAAGTATACAACAGAAAACCAGAAAAATCTGATCCTTCTCCAAGTCCAAAAATGGTTTGTTGAGCATTCAAAATACACCCGAGATACCCGAGACCTCAACCAAACATGCCACCAATCCTAAAACATCATTTAAGCTTGTTCCAACCTTCAAAACGTTCAAAACAATATAAAAACACCAATTTAACATCGGATTCAAGCTTAAGAAATCTAAAAACTATGAAATTATGCTTTCGATCAAAAAGCCTATCAAACCTCGTCCGAATGAACTGAAATTTTGCAAGCACGTCAAATTCAACACTAAGAAGCTACTCCAACTTCCAGAATTTTATTCCGACCCTGATATCAAAATTTCACTATCGAACCGGAAGCTTCAAAAATTTAAATTTCGGCATTTCAAGGACCTCCAAAACACCATCCGAACATGCTCCTAAGTCCGAAATCACCCAACAGAGCTAACAGAACCAACGAAATTCCATTTCGAGGTTGTCTTCATACTTCTCCGACTGCGGTCCAATTTCTAAAGTTTAAGCTCTCTTTTAAGGACTAAGTATCCCAAAATACTCCGAAACTCAAAATAAATCATCCTTGCAAATCAAAATAGCAGAAAAAAATACAGAGAAAGTAGTTAATGGGGGATCAAAGTGTTAATTCTTAAAACGACCGACTGGGTAGTTACACTAACATTGTACTTAATTGAATTATAAGCAAGTTATTTACCTTGTTTACTAGGTTATCCAACTAGATTTACTAAGCACCTTTATATTAAATCAACTTAACATGATAGTATAAAAAAAAGAGGAATTTTCAGAAATGACTATTGTTTAGTGGCGATTAACATCTTATGGCTACTATATTCATAATTACTTTCTGTAACTACCTTTTAGTTGTTATGGCAATGTATTCAATGTATTCGAGCTACTGTATTCATGAATAAAGTAGTAGAACTCGGCTAAAAAATAGGACAGTCTAGCTGTCACCAGGCTTTATTCACATGTATTCATACCATAGGTCTCTCCAGTTATTTAATAACGGAAAGCTGCTAATTTAACGGGATACACTCCTAATATAATTCACATAAATTAATTATAACACACAACATTATCAATCCAATTAATGAGAAGATTTATCAGATGATAAACATAAAAAAACAGAGCATTCTTTAGAGTTTCAGTCCCCGTTTTTTTCTGATAGTTTTTTTTCCTGACACTCTTCGAGGTTCTGCTCGGAATTGATACAAGTATCTGCAAAAATATTTTAAAATTTGATTTTCTGTATATGAATACATCATGTATTTATGCCGGATACAACCTGTAATAATAACCTACTGCTTGCATGTTTCATAATAAACCTAGTGCTTGTATTCTGTTGTATCTAACATTTGTGTTCAATGTATTCAACTTTATTTTTATATTCACAATATTTTATTTATTCCTAATATATGGTATTACTACTTTTTTGAGTATATTTCATTGATTGTGTTTATTGATTTTCTATTTGTATTGAGAGTATTTTACTGTATTATTATTTTAAATACATATGGATACAAATGAATACAGCTAGATTGAATGTATAACTAATTGATAAATAACATCAAAATGATAGAACTAACAATGTATTTAAAAATATTATTGTAAAAACTCAAAAACATATTAATACATCTATCGGATACATATAAATACAAGAAGAATAAACCACTGTAGAAACTAAAAACCAATGTATGCGGACTCAAATACATATAAATATATCTACAATTAGAGTTATTGGGTATTTTGTTCTCCTTTTGGATTCAATGGTTCCTCTTGAGTGATTTGCAAATCGAAAGATAGCCCTTCGAAATTGAGTGCTTTTAGTGGGTATTCTGTAGAAAACCTAACAATGGTGAATATTTTAAAAAAACTGTTGAAGAGAAAAGGAAGAAGCTTAACCGGCAAACCCAAAAACTTTGGTGGTGAGTGGTGAAAACACGGGGCTTATCAGATTTGGAAATGTGAGTGATGAAAGTTTCATGACCGTCAGATTGGACGGAAATGGTCACCGAAGTAAGGTAGAAAGAGATAATAATGAAAAACAATGAAAGATCAGAAATTGATGCCATTATAGACCGTTTGTCAGAGGAAACCAGTTTTCATGTTCATATAGGAAAGAATAAGAGAGAGATAGTGGAGAGAGAAATAAGATGCTATGCGGTGATTTTGGGAGAGAATAAGCTAAAAAAATGAGAGAGAAAAATATTAGACAACGTATTTAATGGCTTAAGCGTAGTAAGTGACCATAAATATCTATTTCGCTATAAAAATTAAAAGATAGCTATAGAAAATAATATTTAAAATGATTTTATTTATAATAAATAGGGTATAAAGCTTTGCTATAGAAGGTAAAATTCCTTTAAAAAAAGAGAGATACATTATCACTGCAAAAAAGTTAAACTCAAACTAAGAATGATGTAATCCTTTTATATATAAAAATAATAAACTTTTGTTTTTGAATTCTTGTATATCTATAATTCATGTGTATTATGCGCATGTCTTTTTTTCCGATACCTCAGCCCAATCAACCGAATATTGATTAATACATAATCGATTGAACATTACTTGAAAATGTATATATTCAGTGTATAATGTATGTATACAAGTAAATAGTAAATCTGGCGGTTGCTTCCGTAAAGATCCCTTAAAGAATCTCCATCAAATTGGTCAAAATTAGCACGGGCTAGCCAGATTTTTAATTAAAAAATAGCCAGCGTTTGCAAAGTCATTGAAAAATAGCCACTATTTTATTGCAACATAAAAAGTTCCAGCATAATATACTAGACACGGAAAGTTCCAGCATAATACACTGGAGATTGGAGCACATATGTATGAACTTTAAACATATTATGTTGGACCAGTATATTATGCTGGAAGTCTAGTATATTATACTGTAACTCCATTATATTATGCTGGAAGTGCAGTATGTTATACTGGAACTCCGGTATACTATGCTGAAATATTTTCCGGATTTTGAACAATATTTTCGTTTAAATTTATCTTTACATGAACAGTGACTAAATTTCGATTATTTTTTTATTACCACTCGTAAATCTGATTATTTTTGAATTTCACCCCTTATATTGGGCTTAACAAAAGCCCATTAAGAGCTCGAAAGCAATTCTGTCAATTAGCAACAAATCCACAATGCAGACATTATAATTTATATCAACCGTCCATCTAATGACCCAAAAATATCAACGGTCCGATCAAATCACAAACGCGCCTCCCTCAAAATTCAAAATCTCCTCTTCGTCCCGCTTCCATTTT